>LOEQ01000112.1:653763-674714 GCA_001685075.1 Bramus lutescens | reverse complement strand
AAAAAAAGTCTCAAGTCATCTGACCCATATGACAAGCATCTTTATCTGCTGAGCCCCACACAAAGTACTTTTTATGCTGTGTTTGTGACATAGGCAATGTGAAGTAGGGAGACATAACTTGATTCCAAGCAGTAAAGCCCATAGATCAGTGAGTCCAGCCACTTACACAGATAAGTAACCCATAGACTTAGGGGCAAAAAGAGATATGTACTAATTGGTACAGATCTTACGCAGATAAGTAACCCGTAGACTTAGGGGCAAAAAGATATGTACTAATTGGTCAGTAGAGATATAAACGAATTGGTCAGTGATCATCCTAATCTTCAGAGGCCTGGAACACTCAAGGTCGCAAATACAAAGGCTGCAAAACCTGAAGCCACAATCAATCTAACACACTGTTTTGTGTCTATCCCTCGTGTTAGTTAGCTATCACTATGTAATGAGTCCCCTTAGCACTTAATTGCTTAGAACAGTGCACTGAGTTAGGTAAGGCACTTTGAAGACTAGATGTGAGGATATTAGGGTGGTCATGGAAAGCCATAAGAAAAAGACATTGGTTTTGAAATTTAACTTACTGGAAGATGACAGTCATGTATCTACTTGAAGGAATTTAATTCCAAACAGAAGGAATAATAAGATGGATGGGCACGTTGGAAGGAAGCTGAACAGCAGAAATGAGAGCCAGAGCAGATGCATCAATCTAGAGAGACAGAACTTGTTGCAGCTACCAACTGAGCAAGTAATTATGGGGAGTGGAAAGAGAGGAAAAGAGAAATGATAGTTGATGTTAACCAAACTGAGAAGTGAGACTATTTGGCCAGTTACACAGTGGCAAAAGTGGCAGTGTGGTATGTCCCATGGAAATCAGATGACTAAAATGGGGTACTGGAAAAAAATTACTACAACTGAGAGCTAGATGACCCTGGTAGCTAACAGTGAAGAAAACATTCCAGGGATGAAACCCCAGGACACTCTAGTTCCTACTGGAGACTAGGAGTAAGAGGAGGTATCAAAATGTGAGATCAGGAAGCTGGGTAGAGTCGCGTCACTTGAACCTAGACAGACATGCATTGTGATGTGGGATGTCCTTCTGTATATGTGTTGCTTTTATTGGGTTGATGAGCAAAGCTGTTTGGTCCAAATATACATACACAGAAGGACGTCCCACATCACACTGAAGAAGAAAGGGTGACTTGTAAGTCATATGTCCTTGAGAACCCTAATGTGAAGATAGAGGATTGACAACTTGGCCTTGTGAAGTAGAGGAACCGCCATAATTAAGAGACAACAATACCATTTTAGGTAAATTCACTGATAAAAGAGAGGTAAGGAAATGGGGGAAAGAAAGAAAAAGAGAAAAATTTGTCTTTATAAAAGTAGATATTATTGAAGAATATATGGTAGGAGTAGGCAATCCAGATTTTTTAAAAAATGATGATGTATCAAAGAAATAATTACTAGAAACAAGTCCTTAGAAGTAGATTCCAGAACACAGTAAGCACTTTGAAAATGAATTTAAACTTTCTCATTTATTTATTTGTGTATTTATTTGTTTGTATGTGAACATTGCCATATAGGTGCCACAGCACACATTTGGAGATCCGAGAACAACCTCCAGGAATCTGTTCTCTTCTTCCATTGCATGGATTTACCTTGGACTTAGTGTCAAGAGCCGTTATTCAGAGGACAGCCTCGCCAATACAAGGAACGAATGTACTAGAAAAATGTCAATTTCCCATGTATTACTGAGGGCTCATTTTAGATTTGTTGCCATAAATGAGGAAAAAAATCGAGGAAGTCTTGTCTAGTTTGTGCAACAATATTTAATGGCTCAGTCCAGATTCAGAATGAGAGGGTAAAGTAGAGAATTTAAAGCAAAGGGAGATGGAGAACATGTATAAGGAGCTACTTTCACGGTTTCTCATGGAGTCAGTTGTTTCAGAAGAAACTGAACATGCAAGAGGTTTGATCAATAGTAAAAAACCTGAGATTCCATGAATGAACATCTAAACAAGATTCAGAGACACAATAGGATTGGGTTGTGAAATTAATCATGTAAGAAAGACAGGAAGGTAAAGGCAAAGAGGTAAAATTAAAATTGAAATTTCAAAAGTGATGTAGTTCCTGATAGCGGCAAAGGCCCTGGTGTAATCATGAGGGCACTAAGCACTATTCAGGAAGAAGAGCATTGGAGCCTGAGAGGCAACAAACTGAGAAGCTGGAGAAGAAAGAACAGAAACTTATGGTCTCGCACTCCAATTGTGCCCAACTTACTGCTGGCTGAGTAGATAGTTGTCTGTTCTGTCAAAGACAGGAAACGTTAAGAGTTCTGCTCCAATGGCCATTCCCTCACAGACGAAGGCACAGTGATAACAGTGGCTCCGCAAACTCCAGTTCCCAGGTGCATCTTAGTGAGGAACTGATGCTACCTGCCCACTGTTTGGATGCCTTACAGAATAAAACCCTTCCCCTATCAGATACTTCTAATCAGTCTGGTGTAACTTTTTATCCATCCCCACTTTCACAGACAATCTGGGTTATGCTCTGGAGTGTAAACAAATCTTACCTACAGACAAGAAGAGATCTTTGTATTTCCTACCCCAAAATGTCTCAGGGGAAGGAAATGCCTTGTGTGTTAATATACTGGAATTCCTTATTTGGTGCACCCTTTTAACTCCTGAGCTTCATCAGAGGATCAAGATCATGCTGTTCCTGGAAATATTTGCCTGAGACATTCTTTGAGAATTGTCTCTAATTCTACATGGATTCTGAAGTGAGGAAGTAGAAAAAAATAACTCAGTCAAAAGGTATATTTTCGTTCAATAAATATAGGGAAGCTAGGTAAGCCTGTGTGTATGTGCATGCGTGCGTGCATGTATGTTTAAGACAGATGGGGAGGTGCTTGCTTGGTGAGATGTCATCACAGGATCTTACACAATATCCAAACTTGTGGGGTTAAAAAAAAGAACAGCCAGAAGCTCTTCCATACAGTAGCTGAAGGCTGTACAACAGTCAGAAGTCCTTCCATACAGCAGTTGGAGGCTTACGACAGTCGAAAGCTCTTCCATTCAGTAGCTGGAGGCTTACGACAGTTGGAAGCTCTTCTATACAGTAGTCAGATGCTGTACAGCAGTCAGATACTCTTTATGCGACTGTAAAGTACAGAAAGCCTTGACTTTTGAAGTTAGTCAAAGAATATGAGTACAGAGGTGTGCTATTGGACAGCTAAAAGCTGATAGGATGAGAAAGTGATGGTTTAGAATATCTAGTCAGATGGCTACTGGAGGTATCGTGGAAGCTGACTTCTTGCTGAGATTAAAGTGTGGAGAGAGCTGGAACTTTCCTGTTGGGAAAGAACAGACCTGGGGGCCTGTGTAGTACATATGGAGGTTCCTGGTCTGACCGTTGCTGAACTGTCCCCAAACTAACCATCTGGGTTAAATAAATCTTTCCAATGATCAAGACTCCAGATTCTCCTTTGATGAAATAGAGTTATAATATATGTGTTTCAAGGACAAGTTTTCTTTAACTTTTAAGGGAGGAAACCATGTCCAACTAGTTTAGGTAGAAAGAAAATTTAATGATTCATATAAAGTTCAAGAATCCTGAAAAGAATCACAGGTTCTCTTTCTCTAACATACATACTACCTTGGCAAAAATCTTTTTGTTGGGGTTCACAGCAGCTTGAATTTCATTTATCCTTACAGTTAGTATTGTACTGTCAAAAGAAGAGATTCTTTTTCTCAATGACACCAACTTTTATCTTGGGATTAGCCCTTTATAGTTGGCTTGGATCACATCTGATCTTGATTTATACACTACTTTTATTATGATATACCACTCTGATTGACCTAAATCATGCACTCAATTTTGGAGATATAGGTGTATGGGAAAGTGGGATATGAAAAACTTATTTAAAAAGATATTTGAAAAGCTAAGTATGTAAGTACTGATAACCCTATCTTTATGGAGACTGAGGCGGGAAGATCATGAGTTCAAGGCCATCTTGAGTCACACAGCAAATAGAAGGCCAATCTGGGGTCCATAACCTGATCCCTATGGAGATGAGAAAGAGGAGAGGAAGAAGGCAGAGCAAAAAGAAAGAGATGTGAAGTGGTGCATTAAAAGAAGACAGTGAAATCCTCTTGAGCCTGATGCCTGGCTCAACCTGACCACGGGCTTACTGATTAACATAGGGCAGCTGATATCTCATGGGTACCTGGTATGTACGCATTTTAACAAACGATGTCACTTAATCCTTATCCAAACCCAGGAAGTACAGACAAAACAGAGGACAATGTACGGCAAGGCGCTGTCAGCAGCTTCCTTCTTACTTTCCTGGTTAATGCCAGCCTTGGCAGTGTGAAGAAGGGGAGCCCCCATGGACTAGCAAAGAATAAGACAAGATTCTTAGTGCCTCGGAATTGCCTGCATGAGCAAAGGTGGTGAGAGAGAAAATGTGACTGGAAGAGGGAGCATCTGAAGGTTCAAATTGTAGGAAGAGCAGAGGTACATTCAGAGATACGGCCCGTCTCACCGTACACCTGTCTCTGCCATGGTCGCCATACATTGACACTCACTATGGGCTTTACAAGGGCATTTAACCTAGGTTAATCTGCGTTAAAGCTTACTTTGCTTAGATTGTTCAAGTTTTACTTTCATTTGATTCTCTTGTATCTCTACTCTCTGCTAGTATAAACCATGCCCACCAGGATTCGTGCTTAGAAAATGCCCCTTAATCTCTGTCTTTAGCCTTCTCTGCCCCGCTCACTGTCATTCAGTCAAAACTCCTTAAAATCTTCCCAGATGCTAGCTGTATCCTAAAGTCTCATGTCAGGTGGCATATCCCTGTTCAGCCTTGAAGAGCAGTTAATATTCCATAGCTGTTCTAGAACAGCCTTGCTTGTTCTGTCTGCATCTTTGTATGGTGCCCCTTGACACACACACACACACACACACACACACACACACACAAGTCAACCAGTTATTGAAATTAACCAGTCAGTTATTTAAAAATCAAGTCTACAGTTTGTTTAATTGAATTAGCTAGCGAATGTTGTTTGGCTTGTACGGAACTGCGCTGAAAGGAAATTACCTCAACAGTTTTCAAATTTAGCCATGTCAGAGAAAGATCATTTCCAACTGGCAGCTTGCAATGGAAACTAGTCTACCTTGCGATGTGTTTTTCCCCCTTAAATAGCTCCCTGTTTTGTTATTGTAGGATCATTTATGAGCACGGCTGGAATGACCCCAGGGTCTGCATTTTCAAATCAAATGGCCTTAGAGTGTTTGTTCTCAGCACAGACTTACCAGCCTGAATGGAAACCTGTGTTGTACACATTCAATAAATAATAACAGAAAGAATTCTGGGTTATTTGTTGAATGTTTTCTTGGCAAAGCTTAATCTAATTAACCCACCTTTGCTAAGCAGTTTGTGTACATTGGAATCTGGTAGCCTGTGTGACTATCATGTCTTTGGAAGGTGTGAACATATTACACAGGATCAACAGTTTGTACACTGGTGTGGAGGGGACTCCAAGGAAAGAAGCCATTTGCATCAAAGTCTATGGATTAGCTCCTCTGTTTCCCCCTTCTTCTGTTTATCCTGCCCTAGATACAAAAATACTGGGCCCTACCCACTGGCAAATCCACAGGTCAGCTTAGAAGCTTGGGAGGAGAACCAGCCAGGGAGGTACCTTGGAATGTGCCTACCCCAGTAGACCATTCTCAAACTTCAAAACAGCTTACTGGAATTGATTGACTCTCTGGGTGACAGTGAGCAGTAAAAACCACACCATTCTGATCTATTTCACCTGGCTAAATCCCCTTTGACCTTTCTGAATCTCAAACTGTGTTAAGAATGAGAGCTATAGGTTCAGAATGGGACTGAAAGAACAGAGAGGTTCCCACTGTGTTCCCGGGACAGTTCAGGCAGAGGATGGGTGGGAACTAAGAAAGGGGCATATTGAGAAACATCTGTTGTTCACCAGCCACACCGTTAGCAGAACTCACTAAAGTACAGAAACAATTGGTGTGAGGTTTCATCAAAAACATGATCTTGGAAGTTGTTGCCTTGTAAACACCCTTAACAACTTAATGCAACACCAAAAAAAAATTCTCTTGGATTTTCTGTGTAGAAAACTATCATTTTGAAAAAAGAAAACACAGCAAGGCCCTATTCTTTTCCAATCTCTGCTGCTAAAGGCTGTTCTTACTTCTTTTTCTTTTCTTGATTAAAAATATCCATTACATTGTATTTCCATTGCATTATTAAATATAAAGTGATATGCCTGAGTTATCTGACTAAGAATATTTTAACTAGGGATGAGGATGTATCTCAGTAGCAGACAGCTTGTCTAACATGTTATAAAGGTCCTGGATTCTACCCTCAGCACTGAAAGAAAAGTATTCATCTTATTGATCTATTGCCTTGACAGATATGATTTCTTCTTGATATGCAGAAGTCAAATAAGATGTGTTCAGTACTACATTAGTTCCATTTCTATTGTTGTGATAAAAGACCCTGGAAAAATTAGCTCTGGAAAAAAAAAGATTATCATAGTCCATAACTGTGGAGAAGTCACAGCCCTGGGAGTTTTAGACAGGGGGCCACATTGCATCCCTAATCAAGAAGCTGAGAACACTAAATTAATGCATGCATGCTTGTGTTTCGTTCTCATTCTCCACCCAATGCAGTTCAGGAGTCCCTGCCTAGGGAATGGTGCCACCCACAGTATGCAGGTCTTCTTGCCTTGATTAATGGAATCAAGATGATCTTCCACAATTTCTTTTTATTTAATGGATCTTGTGCTTCTAATGTATTTTTACTTTAATTTCATCTGGCATGAATTGTGAATCCAATTGATTTCTGTACTGATTTTTATAATTTTGATGAGTGTTGAGAGATGAGCTCAGGTTTCTCTCCTATGGAGGAGTCGTGTATGTTGCTACCATCCAGACTCACACCCAGGCAGACCTGCACATGCTAATGAAACCTCTGGAGATGATTCTGCTCCCTGTGTGTTTCAAGCAACATGACTTGGTGGCTGTCTCATGAGGAGCCCTTCCACACCTCAGTATCCCTTGGTGGTCACACTCATTGCTGTTGCTCGAGAAAAATTTTGACTGCAGTTCTGTCAAAACTTAGTGCTTCTTTTCTTTCTGAACCATGGAGAACGCTGTTCTAGCCTGGGTTCTAGCAATAGTTCTCATCTCATGTATTCATTTTTATGACATGGCATATGTGTTAAGATGAGACGACAGTATTTAATAAATTATCATGTGGAGTGGAACTGCTCTTGAGCCAAGAGGAACGGAAATTCATATGCCAGTGTCAGAGAGGCATGAGAGTGTGTATAGTCTAATATACATAACCTAGTATACACACTCTAGCATACATACCCTAGTATATATACTCTAGCAAAGATATTCTAGCATATATACTTCAGTATACATAAACCTAGTATACATGTTTTAGTATTCATACCCTAGCATACATACTCTATCATACACATCCTAGTATATATACTCTAGTATACATACGCTAGTATATATAATATAGTACACATGCCCCAGTTTGCATACCTTAGCATGCATGCTCTAGTATACATATTCTAGCATGTGTGCTTTAGTATACAGACCCTAGTATGTATACTTTATTGTGCATGCTCTAGCATATATACCCTAGTATAAATACTTTAGCATACATACCCTAGTATACATACTCCAGTATATATGCCCTAGTATATACAAACTGGTATACATACACTAGTATACATGCTCTAGTATACATACTCTAGCGTATAACCCTAATATACATAACCTAGTACACATGATCTAGAGTACATACTCTAGATACATGCCCTAGTATACATGTTCTAGCATACATACTCTATATGCACTCTAGCATGCATACTCTAGCGTGCATATTCTAGAAGACATGTTTTAGTATGTGTATCCTAGTATACATACTCTAGTGAACATACTTTAGCATAATACCCTAGCATAAATACTCTAGCATGCATGTTTTAGTTTGCATACTCTAGTATACATACTTTCATACACATACCTTCATACACATACTCAGCAGTATGAATACTAAAACAACAGAGACTTTATCGTATTATGGTTTAGAACAGCGTCTCTAGCTTCAGTGTGCAGAGAACACTGAGGGACCTTGTCCCAGTGTGAGTTGTGATCCAGAAGATTTGAGCTGAGGACTGAGATTAGATTTTTCTATCTAGTTCTCTAGTTGTACCAATGGGGCTGTCCTTGACTGAGATCTTAATTGGGTACGGAGAAAGGCTGGTTACTGGAAAGGGTCAGAAAAGCATCATGACCTTGAGAAACAAGCAGAGTTTATTAGGGAAAGTTTTCCTAGTCATCAGGGGATGTCAACATTCCCTCAGAAGAGGCTGAACACAAGCAGTGGGTCCCTGGTATCCAATGAACCTCTCTCAGTGGTGATGCCCAAAAGTACTATGCAACCTAAAGCAGGAAGGAGGTAAAGAGATTGAACAAGATTTTTGCCAGGATACCATGATGGTGTGTCATCCACAGACACAGCCGAATCCCAGAGTTCTAAACCCACTCTTTCAATTCACTATCCGAGCCTGACTTTAGCGAGAGCCTAGGAGACTGTGCATTGAAGGCAGTGCTGTCCCCTTCCCCCAAGCAGTCAATGCAAACAGCAGAGAAGTCAGCATGACATCTCGCTATTTGGGAAATTAAGAGCCTCTTCGAAGAGGTTTAAAAGTTTGTCTTTATTTTTTCAGCAACTAGAACACATCCAAATTTATAATGACAAGTCTAAATATTTTAAACAATTTCTACTCATGATTGTCAATGCCTTAAGGTTCACTAAAAGGTACTTTTTTTTTTTTATCAATGTATGAGTCTGAAACCCACAGAGAAAGAGAGTCAAGGGTTGGACAGTGGTTAAAAAGTCACCCTGTATCAATTTTAAGAGATTAGAATAATGGAATAAAAATGTTTGTTTAAAGCTAGGCGTGATAGAACATGCTAGTAATCCTAGCACATGAGAACTGAGACAGGATTATGAGTTCAAGGCCACCTTGGGCTACATATGGAATTCTGATCAGCTTGCCAGATGAGAATCCTGTCAAAAAACAAAACAAAACAAAAGCCAAAGTAGAAAAAGACAGACAAAAATAAACAAATAAAATGTATGTTAAAGCAAGATGACTGTGCACGAACATTCATATTAATTTTATATCAAATATCCTGGACATGGTAATGACTTATATGTCCATTAGCTACTGGGTGACTGAACAACCAAAGCATAAAGTTACCAGATGGCATAACCTTGTGATGAAAAGGGGTGAACTACTGACACCCACGGAAACTTGGAAGGTATTCATAGGGATTATGGAGAAGGAGGGGTCAATTTCCGAAGCTTGTATGCTTTCACGACATTATGGTCTTGAAAAGAAAACACTATAGAGAGCAAGAAAAACAGCGGTTGGAATGCATTGGCACAGCAAGAAAAACCCTGCGGTGGCAAAATGGCTCAGCATGTGGAATTTGTCATGGGCATGTGACCCTATCCATGTGGCCTACTTGAAAATGTTGTGTGAACATACGTGAGCGCCCATACACACACACACACACACACACACACACACACACAAATGTAAAACTAGAAAAAAACAAACTTTGTGAATATTTTACCAACATCAGGTTCTTGATCTTGATATTGAGCAAGACACTGTAACTGAAGGGGCCCAATAGAGGTTCTGTTTATGGATGAACATTAATTTTTATTTAATGAAATTAATTTTCATTAAGTTTTCAGGTTAAAACATGAAGTTATCTTGCCTTGGAGGTTTAGCCTGTAATCTCAGCAATTGGGAGGCTGAGGTTGGAGGGTCACTGCAACGTGGAGGTCAGCCTAGGGGCTGCATGGTGAATTCTAGATCAACCTGGGATATAAAGACCTTGTCTTAAACAACAAAAAATTAAGGCAGTCTTTAATAAAAAGCTGAGCAATAATCTACAAGAAAACAACTAAAAGCTTGAAGAAGATGTCACTAGATTCTTTAGTGTGGGCAGCGTTCTTACAAATCAAATAAAACCTTTTAAAACCCATCTCAAAAATATGGCTCTGTGTGTGACATTTGTCATGCTTCTATGAACCTAACCTGTCCATGTGGTCTAGCTGCGCGCACACACACACACACACACACACACACACACACTGGGAGACAGAGAAACAGAGTGGGTTAAAATTGCCAAAATATAAGCTCTGTGAACATTGTACTAGTGTTCAAACTAAACTTATGAAGACGTAATTCAGGACATGAAAGTCACAGTCAAATGGTGGATGGATATTTTAAATATCTTTATTTTCACATGTAGTTTAAGGTACAATCCATGAAAAGATGTAGGCCTTATTTTGGCAGTTTACAAGAAGAAAAAGTGTTTTGTGTTAATATACAATAGTAGTGTTAGCGTTGTCATGGGTATGTTTATCATGGGACATAGACGGGCTCAAACTTCCAAGAAAGCCCACTGACAGGAGCAATGTCTTCCTTCTGTGGTAAACGGCAGCAGTTTAGAAGGAGGATCTCTGGCCATGGGGGAGGTGATTCAGCACCTTAAAGTACTCCTCAAAGAAAGAATGCTTGTCCCCCAGCTCAGACCTGCTGACTCAAAACACAGTTATGTGCACTATAATAGTTAGTGCATGTGAGGGACAGAGAAAATGTCCTGTCTTCGGGTGACACAGAGGTCATGTGACTCACATATACATGGCCATACTGTTAGAAACAATGGACAACATTGTTGCTATGTAAAAGAATACCCATTCAGTCAGTCAAGTAGACTAGATGATATTTCATAATGTTAGTCATCAATAATGTTACTGGTTTGCTATACTTTCATGATTATTTTAGAATATACCCCTGCTTGTTTTTTAAGTTAACCATAAAGTATCTCCATGCAGGTTCTTCCAGCAGAAGGCCTGATACTATAGGAAAAGACAGCTCTGTGCTTCTAGAAGGGCAGTTCTCAAATTATGGGTCGCAATGTCTTTGAGGTTGAGCCTTCTCACAAGGATTTCCTAAGACCATCAGAAAACAGATATTTACATTACAATTAATAATAGCAGCAAAATAGAAGTTATGAAACAGTAAAAATATGGTTTGTAGCCACCACAACATGAGAAACTATATTAAAGGGTCTCAGTATTAGCAAGATTGAGAACCACTGTTGCAGAGGGACAAGGTAAGTGGTAGAAAGCAAGATTGCTCACCTTGACCTTGAGGAGACCTAGCCTAATGTGTGTCAGGTAAACATATTTTCCATGAACATGTTTACAAAGAGAAAAAAATAAAATTTTAAATTCTAATTGAGTAAGAATATCTGGTGTGGGAGGTCCTTCTGTCTATGTGCTGCTTTTATTGCTTAATGAGTAAAGAATTGCTTTGAGCCTATGGCAGAACAGGGTGGGGTAGAGCAGAGCTAGGTGGGGAAGACTGGACTGAATGCTGGGAGAAAGAAGGACAGAGTCAGAGAGATGCCATGGAACCGCCATAGATAGACATGCTGGAACTTTAGCTGGTAAGCCACTGCCACGTGGCAATACACAGATTAACAGAGATAGGTTAGTTTAGGATATGAATTAGCCAGAAATATACTTAAGCTATTGGCCAAAGAGTATTGCAAATAATACAATTTCTGTGTGATTATTTCAGGTCTAAGCTAGCTGGGCAGCCAGGATGAACAAGCAGCCTCCTCCAACAAATACCAAGAAGGACAACATCTGTGTATGGTTAAACAATGTTTCTATTTTAAGCTGAGTCCAAAAGTTTCAACCATTTAGAAGTTCATAATGTAGTAAAGTTACAGAAACATTATGGGTTCAGCTTGCCAAGGTGGCAACCACTGCGATTGTCCCAGAGTAACTCCAGTGAATTTCCCCTGTATAGCTTCTCAGCAAACTAAATAAACAATTCCATTAGACCCCAGAGTTAGGAATGTGCCTAACTCCTTGATATTATCTCAAAATAAACCAGGTACATTCCCCCAGGATGAAGTCATTTTTTCCTAACCCATAAGCACATCCTGTAGATGACTTAGACTATGGTCATGCTATTGATCATGCTACCCTGGACTGTGTTTCTCTCTCTCCCTCTCCTAATACATTGTATTTTATGTGGTGTTAGATGTGGCTAGAATTATGCTTGGAAAAGAAACAAAGGTTTATTGAATTAATCACTGACCAGAAAAGAAGTAATTCTAACTGCAGAAACATTGAAGCTTCGGGAAATGTTTGGCTTTGAGATGACCTTACTGCCCTTTGCTTCAAAGGAATTACGGTGTTTTAAAGAAAAAATATAGATGTGAAAAATTATGAAAACTGGCATAAGAAGTATTTAGCGGAGATACATGCAAATGTATGAAGCTTAATTGGAAATGCATTAAAATGTGATGGACAGAGGGATATATGTACCTATAACAAGTCTAGTAAACATAATGTTTCTAGTTTGGAAGCAGAAACAGCTTATGCTCCAGATAATTATTTTGTCAACTTGACACAAGCCAGAGCTTTTTGGGAAAAGGAACTTTGTCCTAGCTACTTTTTATTGTTATGATAAGACACGATGGACAAGGCAGCTTATTTTGAAAGTAAAGTTTTGCTGGCATGCATTCATGCCCACTCACACATGGTGTCAAAAGCTGCTATTGCACAAACACAGGAACACGGAGGAGCTGCTACATGTACAGCTAAGCCTTCTGTGAACTTGAACCAGTACTTATTACGTCACTCAAAATACAGTCCTGTTCCTCTCTCAATTCATCCCAGCACTATCCGTGTTGTGACAGTTGAAGTCCCACATTGCAGAAAATCCCTGAGCTACAGCAACTCTAGACAGTCAATTGCACTTTCTCACAGTGAACCTTTTTGCACAGAATCCTCCACTCATGATTACATACCAAGAGGGGCTTCTAAATCTGACAACCTCCGGAATGGTACTGAACAAACTGCCTTAATTACTTGTCTATAAAGTGACACAAGAGACAAGTTCATTCCCTGGTGGCAATAAGGATGAAGAGCAGTGCTGCTGGCCAGGTGGGACATACCTGGGACACCCAAATGTACCATAAATGATGGTTCTGGGAATAACTGGTTATTAATAATACTCAGAATTGTACCATCTTGTTTATAGCTATATTCTGTGGCTTAATAGCAAGTCTGATATATAATTTGGAGTCACAGATGTATTTAAACAAATGTTATTATTGTTTTTATTTCAGGCAGCCAGACATTCATTCTGTCACCTTTAACCCAGCATCAATGCTTGTTGTAAATAGCGTGGGCCCCTTGTTCCATCCCGCCCAGCTAGCTTAACCCGAAATAATTACACAGAAACTGTATTCATTAAAACACTGCCTGGCCCATTAGCTAGCCTCTTACTGGCTAACTCTCACATCTTGATTGACCCATTTCTATTAATCTGTATCGCCACTTGACTGTGGCTTACCGGCATGAGTCTAACCAGCGTTCGTCTTGGGAAGGAGAATCACACTGCCTTCTTCCTCCCCGAATTCTGTTCTGTCTACTCCACCCACCTAATTTTCTGCCCTATTAAAAGGCCAATGCAGTCTCTTTATTTAACCAATGAAGGTAACACATAGAAAGAAGACCCTCCTACACCAAATACTCATCCTTCTGTCCTGCATTCCAATCATGGCTTATCTATCCCAATGAAATTACAGGTTCCCAATTAAACATAACTTTTAGAAGTCTTTCTCTTTAAGATCCACTAGAATGGCTACTCGTTTAGACTGAGAGAGGTAATGCCATGGCCACCTTCACCCTTCAGTACCCATGGAAGCTTTATACTGTATTTTGTGGTGTGCTTAATATTGGATAACCTCCATGAAGGATTAAACTCCAAGAAGACAGTCCCTGAATAGATCCTTCAAATATTTCACTCACAGAGCCTAGCCCGTGATGGCCCTCGAACCTGAACATAGTCATACCTTGTACAACAGTGGAAATGCAGTCTGAAATGCATGCCATGATGCCATATCCTCATTGTATAAATATCATGGCATGTCTTTACACAAGACAAGGTGGCTACAACCACACTAGACAAGGTAATTTCAGGGACCACTGTCACATATCCACTGTGGTGGTGACCTAACTGTCATACAGCCCATTACTGTATTTGAATAGAAGGATGAGTCCTTCCAGCTTTGATGAATGTCTTAGGAAGCCACTGCCATCACCTGAACTACACTGCATCAGTTCAGAAAACTCACTCCAAGGCCTTAGGGGAGCACATGTAGCGAGAACAGGAATATAAAGACATTCCTCTGTTTATCTCCACCTCTCTCTGCATGTGTGTGCATGAGATGTGTGTTCTTTTAAGTGTGTATGCAGACTGTGACACGTGTGGAGGTCAGAGGACATCCTCAGGTATCTTCTGTGCCAGGCCTCACTTCCCACCTTGCTTGAAACAAAGTCTCTTTGCCCCCATCTCCATGCTGGAGATCAGGGATTAGAGATGTGCAGTGCCCCACCAAGCATCACAGGGGCTCTGGAGATTCAAACTCTGATCCTCCTACTAACATGGCAAGTGGCTTATCCACTGAGCCATCATTGAAGCCCAAGTTCAGGTTGATGTTTTTTCAGTGTTTCTTTTTCTTAAGACATATAAATTGAAAAACGATTTTGCCCTTGGAGCTTAGTCCTAACCCTTTCTAGTCTCTCCTCTCCTCCCTCACCTCCCCCATCTACACACACACGCACACACACACACACGCACACACACATATACACACAAATATACGTATACTTTTCTTGGCAACATCGCACTAGAATCTGATTAGCACCATATTATATTATATTATGGGCGGGTTTTTTTTTCCAAGTCTTGCAAGCCAAAACCTAGGCAGTGGTTCAACTGATCTTCGAAGTGGGCCTCTCCAGTGGAGCTGGGAGCTGGGACGCTAGGGTAGCAGGCAGAGGAGGAAACTTGTGAGACTTGCCCAAGCCTTGCAAGTAGAGCATCTGCTTCTTGGCCTCCGAAGTGAAACAACTCAATAATTACAGACCTCCAGGCTTTTTTTTTTCCTACCTCAGGAAACACTTTACAACTAACTAGCAATTTCCAAAAATATGGCTCAAGCAACACGTCTCCCTATCTTCTTGTGTAGGAGAGGGTGTGAGCTGTAACGAGACAGGGGCTTGTTATCTCAGGGGGCTCTTGGCGAGGTGCTCCTGAGGACAGCTTTTAATTGGGTAAGCACAAGATAGTGAAGACAGGGACTTTGAAACTTTTCTTCCAGGAGAAACTAAGGCCCCGCTGCCAAGTCTTCTCGTTAGAATAAATTAAATGTCAGCTGGGAGGGTGAGGAGAAGGGTCGTGGGTGGGGAAGGAGGGCACATACATAGCTTGACATCTTCATAAGACTGTGGAAGCTGGAATTTTGCTTCCAATTTTGAGAGATCCCAGGTTTCTGGAACTCATTCAGGAAGAAAGACAAGGCTTCCAGGTGGTCAGCCTGCTCACACTATAAGTAGCAAGGGGCCAGGTGCAGAGACTATAAATGAAAAGATCAGTCATAAGTCCAAGGGACTGTGCAGTGATGGGAACCCTCCAAGACTGGCATCCTCGGAACTTGAACCAGAGAAAAAGAAACATCAAAATTAATTTGGATGATCTGTCAATCTTGGGCTTATGCGTGTAATCATTTAAGGGTTCCCAAGCTCAGGGTCAGGTGGAACAGCGATTCTTCCTCAGAGACAGAGTCCTCAGATTACAGCATGAAAATCACCTGTGAGCTAGCAAACCGCAGAGTCCAAGACTTAGCTATCAGTTGCCTCTTCCAGACAGCCTTCTTTGGTTTCTTAAGGTCTGCCCTCCATGCATCCACTGTATCTCAAACACAAGACAAGGAGGCTTGTCTGTCTCCCCTCATTCTCCAGGGCAGTGGTTCTCAACCTTCCTAATGCGGCCCTTTAATACAGTTCCTCATCTTGTGGTGACCTCCAACCATAAAGTTATTTTGTTGTTACTTCCTAACTATAATTTTGCTACTGCTATGACTTGCAATGTAAATGTCTGATCTGCAGAATATCTGAGACGTGACTCCAAAGGAGCCACAACCCACTGGTTGAGAGCCACTTTAGTGTGCCATCTCTGAGTGGTCATTTGTCTGAAGACCTGTTGGAATTGGGGTGACTTCCAAGGCCTCTATTGGTCTGAGCAACATCCTCCCTGGGTCAGCTCTTGTCTTCAAGCCCATTTCTTCTTGCTCACAAAGGTAAAGTTGAACTTGTGTCAAACTTCTTGTGAGTGCAGGGCACCAGTGGGCTGGGACCTGGAGGACAGGAAACCAGCCAGGGGCAAGTGAAGGCACAGAGTCCTGAAAAAAGAGTTCAGGAAGGACACACTGGCAGTTCAGGGGAGAACTGTGAGTTTGGTGTGTGGGGAGGGTTGTTTCAGGAAAACTTTCTTGAATTGTAAAATATGGTCAAATGAATGTAGTTTCCTTTCTTCCTTTCAGAAAGTAGGTTAATTTGGATGACAGATTTTTAAAAGAAGGGTAAGCCTTCCTAGCTTGGGTGGTAGATATGCTCCATGCCTTAATGGAAACAAACACTTAAAATACATAAAAGTAGCAATGTTGTGTGTCTTTGTCGCATGCATATGTGTACAAATGTGTGCAGATGATGAGCTAGCTGAGAACAAAGACAGATGTACAATGTCTTCTTCCATGGTCCCATGCATTATTCCCTTGGGAGAAGTTCTCTTATTGAACATGATACTATTTTTCGGCTAGGCTGGTGACCAACAAACCATTGTAATCCTCCTGACACTGTTTCTCCCACCCAGCACTGGGGTTAGGTACTTCCATGGCCAAACCTAACTTCTTACATAGGTGGTGGCTATCCAAAATCAGGTCCTCACGCTTGCAGAGCCAATGATCTTTCCCACTGAGCCATCTCCACAGCCTCCAAATATGAGTATGTTGCTAAACAACAAATTGTACTGGTTATAGTTAGTATTGTTTTCCATATATTTTTGGGGGGATGGGTTTTGTTTTGTTGGGGTTCTTTTGTTTTTTATTTTCACTTTTACAACTTGTTCTAAGGATTAACAAGCTACCTAACTTGTGGAGTAACAGTATAATTGTAGAGAGTTCTACCATCAGACTTGGTAGTGGAGCCTTCGTGGTATATTTCCCAGAAACCCAGAAGAAGAAATGATTCTAATGACTGGGCTGGTAACCCTTCATAAGTCAGCTGGTTCTCCATTCTCTGCTTCCATCAGTACTAAAGGAACCTAATTGAATTATCTGCCTAGAGATTATTAGAGGTAATTTTTTAATGATAGAGCCCACACAACTTCATAGGAAGTTGGAGGATTGAGGGATGTGGCTATAACAAAACTCTTTCTAGTCCATCTACATGTTGATATGACCAAGCTTTTTTGGTGCCTCCAACTTAAAAACAATGTAGGAAATGAACTGATACTGAGTCCCAAGCTGTTAAAGGAAAGAGCTGCATTCATCCACAGGCAGGGAAAAAAATCAGTACACAAAAGAAATTTCTCTGCATCATTAAATATGCTTTCTTTATGAATGCTGGATTTTACTCTTTATGTCTACTAATTAATTATCAATATTTACACTGTATTTTGTGTACTAGCATTAATAGTAACAACTCAATCTGGAACAATTTTATTAAAATATTAGAGCATTCTGGTGACATGAAATAAAAATAAACTTGGGTTCCATGCCCATTGTTTGAGGCATATGCGTTTAACAGTGTGAAAAGGGCATTACATATAAAAGTATGTCACATTAAGAAAAAGCTGTACAGTGTAAGCTCAACAGAAATAAGAGTTCAAGGAGAGTAGAAGTCTGAAAGAATTGCCTTGTGTCAAATAAGAGCAGGAGGTATATAATTTAAAGGGGTGGTGGTAGATATGAAATTGTTACCACATTTAACTTCTCAAAACGGAAAGAGAATAGTTAATTTAAAATGTTTGTACTCCAAATATACCAGACATTTTGTGCTCCTGAACTATTTAAAAATCACCTGTAAGACTATTTAAAAATCAAGAAGATAATCTAAATGGAGTCACCAAATAATAGGGGGACACTGCCACTAGGAGACATCTTATGTTACTAAGTCACACCTCCAGTGACAGCATGAGTTCTATCTTGTGGAGTTATTGGCCAAAGGGATCCCATAGAATCCCTCAAGCACCAGGTGCTAATTGCCAAGGCAATTGGTTGCTTTCCACAACCTTATGGTAAGGTCCGATTGCTGAAGGCAACCCTTATTTATGTCATTGAACACAGAAAAGTTGATCTGGTGCCCAACTAGAAGCTTCTACCTACTGACTAGGGTTTCTGTATTGCATGGTCCTCTGCATGCTACAAGAGGAGAAAGGCAATCATCAATATCACCCAGCTACAAACCCTGCGACCTACAACAGTTACCTGCTTACACGATATAATAATGCAATGGGGAATAAATGTTAAGGGAGCGACCCACCACTTTCTGTTTACATTTAAAGCCAACTCCATGAAATGAAACCCATAACTGATACTAATAAAGTGGCCAAAAACCTGAGACTAGATAGGTCACTGGATGACGTGGGATTCCCCTCTCTATGCTGTGATACCAGTGGTTAATAAAGAAACTGTCTTGGCCTGTTGATAGGGCAGAATAGAACTAGGTAGGGAAAACTAAACTGAATGCTGGGAGAAGGAAGGCTAAGCAAGGAGGAGCCATGTAGCCTTGCCAGAGACAGATGCTGGACGGAACTTTACCGGGTAAGCCAAAGCCATGTGGCGATATACAGATTAATAGAAATGGGTTAAATTAATATGTGAGAGTTATCCAATAAGAAGCCAGAGATAATGTGCCAAGCAGTGATTTAATTAATACAGTTTCTGTGTGGTTATTTCAAGGCTTAGCAGCCAGGAACAATCAGTCTCTTACAACAATTGGCCATGGGAATGCCTAATATTATTATTCTGATAAAAACATAGGAATAAAATGACTGCTAATAACATCCATAGGTCAGTTCCTTGCTCAACCCTCACCAGAGCAGCTTCTTCTTATAGTATGTAGGAATTAACCCAGAGACCCACAAGTGGACAATGTCCAGAAATTGAGATACTTGGGAACACTCAGTCCTAAATAGAATGTCTTCATCAAACCCATCCCCTTAGGCTTAGGGACCTGTGAGGAAGAAGAGGGAAAAAAGAGTATAAGATGAATGACTCCAAGAAAACAATGTCTTCCAGGCACAACAGGGTTGAGGTACATATGAATTCACGGAGACTGTGGCAGCATACATGGGACCTGCACAGGTTTAAGTCAAACTGGATCCCACCCCTAACCAAGAAGTGATGTGCAATTGATACCCAATGGCAAAGGAAGAATTCATTTTCTCCAATGGAGTATCACTGAGTATAATATTCACACACCAAGGCAGGCCAACACAACACTTTTGTGGACCTTTTGTTTCAATTTGTTTGTTCTGGCTTGGCTTGTTGATCTTTGGCTTGTTTGCTTTTATTTTTTTAGTGGGTATATTTGTGGATTATTTTGTTTTTAGGTTTTATTTGTTTTTTGTTTTGTTTCAGAGAGAGAGAGAGAGAGAGAGAGGAAGAAAGAGAGAACATATAAGCCTGGGTGGGGAGAGAGATGGGGAGGATCTGGGAGGAGATGGGGAGAAGATAAAAGAAAATTTAAAAAAATGATAAGAAAGCAATGTTAACCCAAGACTTCAAAATGCTCTATCATGGCCAGAAAGGTAGAGTAGAGCAGAGTGGCTCAAATGATGGACAGAAAGCAGAGAGAGGGGAATGAGTGCTCTGCTGGCTCATCCTTTTCCCTGTTCTTTTCTCCTGAGCCTCCAGGCCATGGATGGTGCCATTTATTTAGGCAGTTCTTACCAATTCAACTAATTTTCTCTGGAATGTTCTTGGTGATACTTCAGGGCTGTGTCTCATGAATCTCTGGGTGATTCTAAATCCAATGATGTTGACAATGAAGACTGACTATCACACTGGTGAACAAATACCTTCTATGTGATATTCTTCTCATTTTTGGCTTGATAATAGATGGGGCTGGAGAGATGGCACAGTGGTTAAGAGCACTGGCTGCTCTTGCAGAGGACCTGGGCTCAGTTTCCAGAACCACATGGCAGCTCACAACCATCTGTAACTTCATTTCCAGGAGTTCAACACCCTTTTCTCACCTCCTTGGACACCAGACACGCATGTGGTACAAATACATACAGACAATATACAGTAAAAATAAAAATAAAGACATCTTTTTGATTTGAACAAATGATATACCTAACCTCAAGATAAAAGATAGACATTTTTAACCAGGGAAGTTCACCTCTCAGTCCTGGACTTCAAAGATAGTTTTCTACTCCATGATAACTTTGGCCCCTTCTATGTGTGTCTCTGATATTCCAGCCAACAGAAGAGGAAACTGAGTGAGAAGTGTGTAATCCTGTAGCCTGAAGGCAGCAACCAGGAAATGCATAACACAATGAGACTCTCTGTGCCCCAATTAAACAATTAAACTTTACTTCTAAGTACACATGAGAAGCAGGCTCAGTCAATGGGCTATATTGTGTAAGCCCTTTGGAAGCTGCTCCTCAAGATAACCAAGGTCTCATTCATCTAAGGATTTAGTGTCCCTAAAGAGAAAGAAATTCATGTGCCAAGTGGTGGTGGCACATGCCTTTAATCCCAGCACTCGGGAGGCAGAGGAGGACAGATCTCTGTGAGTTCAAGGCTAGCCTGGTCTGCAGAGTGAGTTCCAGGACAGCCAGCACTGTCTCACAGAGAAACCCTGTCTCGAAAAACCTCCAAAAAAGAAAAGAAAAGAAAAAAATAAAGAGAGTGTGTGTGTGTGAGAGAGAGAGAGAGAGAGAGAGAGA
>LOEQ01000112.1:642706-653728 GCA_001685075.1 Bramus lutescens | reverse complement strand
GAGAGACAGAGACAGAGAGAGACAGAGAGAGAGAGACAGAGAGAGAGAGAATGAAATTCTCGTCTAGGAACCTTCATGGATTTTCAAGCAGGTTTCAAACACTAACAAAGATGTCCTTCTTGCCTCTACAGGGAAAATGACTGCTGGGACTGGAAGTGCATTGGCCAAAGAGAAAATAAGTAGGAAGTCTTGGGATGGGAAAAAAGAAAAACATTTTGTTTCTTCCAAAGAGGTGGCTAGAGATTTAACCTAGAGGTTCATTCATGGTTTAAAATGTTCCTCAAGCAGAAAATGTTATTTGTCCCTTAATATATCTCACCCCACTTCTACAGAATCCATAGATTTAGGGGATACATACAACTTCTGAAATGAGGGCTAAGATTCTTAGCATCCTTTGAAGCAATGCACATCCATGTGATCAGGCCCTGGTCAGTGATACATACACAGACTAGGGAGGAGGCAGCTTTAGGGTCCTTTAAAAGCTAAGACTGATCTGCTTCTTTTCTTTCACTTCCTTTTGTCTGCTGGGATAGCGCAAGTTCTAATAGGTCTTAATAATAAAAGCCCCGAGTCAGATACAGGGGGAAAATGCTGAGAGAACAGAGAGAGAAGGAGGAAAACCACAGCCAGCTTACCTAATCAACTTCCCAGCCAAAAAGGGGAGTTCATTCCTGTCTCCTCCTGCCTTACCACTTCCTCTCCCTGCCCAGCCAAATCACTTCCTGTGTGTTTGCACAGACCTCCAGACCGCTATGGTTAGGTAGCAGCTAGCTCCGCCCTCCGATCTACAGGCAAGCTTTATTTGTAAAAACAAGATACCACCACACGCTGGCTGGAATGTGGACTCGGAAGGCAGCCTAAACCGTCGGATGACTGAAAGAGCGAGCAATAGGAGGAAAAGAAGATGAAGCCTTGCTCATGGTGGCCGAGCACCGGCTCATCTAAACCGGGATCCCACTTGGAGAGCGACATGCCTCTGTGTTTTCTGAGCTGCTGCTACTTTACGACACACTGTTTTTCCCCAGAAATTCCTAACTACTTTGCAGGGAATATGCTTCTTTCGACAAGTTCTCAAGGCTGTCTGGTAAAAATTATCCATTGTCTTGTCCACTCATGAAACCCTCTTTGAGATGTACCTGTTATTAGCTACTCAAAGACTTGCCTGACTTTTCTCATGTTTTTTTTTTTTCTCATGTTTACCCACCCGACTTTATCTTTGCTCTATCCTCAGCACTGTCACGGTTCTCCCGCTCTGCTGCGTCCTGTGTGAATTGCAGCAGTGGGTATGAGCAGTAACTGCATCAGCTGGGGGAGGTGCAACGACGCAGATGGTAAATTGCTTACTGTGTAAACATGAAGACCCGAGTAGCGTCCCCAGAATCCATGTAAAATGCTGAGTTCAGCACCACACCATTGTAATAGTAGCTCTGAGAACGACTGATCTCTGGCACTTGCTGGCCAGTAGGTCTATCTGAATTGGTTCAGTGAGACTCTTGTCTTAAAAGAATAAATGGAGTCAACTGAGGAAGACACCTGATGCTGATGGCCTCCACATGTGCACACACATGCATGGACATACACACACAGCACACATACAAGAATCATCATGGAACACTCAACACCTACATACTACCCAATGTCAAGCCCAGAAAAATTAAATCAGAAGGAAGGAAGAAGCAAGAACGATGTTTCCCAGTATTCTACTGTGCAGTCCAGCTTAAGAGCCATTGTCTTAGAACAGTGGTTCTCAACTTGTGGCTCTCAACCCTTTTGGAGTTGAATGACCCTTTCACAGTTGTCACCTGAGGCCATCAGAAAACAAAGATAGGTACATTATACAACAACAGCAAAAAACATTACAATCTATAACTGTCGCAAAACTGCAGTTATGAAGTAGCAACAAAAATAATTTTATAGTTGGGGATCACCACATCATGAGGAATTGTATTAGAGGGTTGTAACATTAGAAAGCTTGAGAAGCTCTGGCTTAGAGGAAAGCCTTACATGGCTTTTAGGGAGCGTAGAAGATCCATAGTCACGTTAACTGTAGCATGCTTCATAACATAGCTGTGGAGCTAGCCCATCAACAGAGGAATAGAGAAAGAAAATATGATGCATATATACAGTGGCATTTCATGCAGCTAGAAAGAAAAATGATGGTGTCATCTGACGAGAACTATGTGGCACTGGAAATCCCCACACTGAGCAAAATAAACTAGACTCAGAAAGATGAATATTGTATGTTTTCTGTCATAAAGGAAATCTGGTTACATACAAACACACATACACAATTAGAAGGGAGATTATGAGGTGGGAAAAGGGACTGACCAGTACAGAGGCAGAAAGAAGCGAGAAGAAAATGATGGGGTAAATATGAGCAACCTAAAATTACAGATATGCGTAAATGTTACGATGAGACGCAAGGTTATGTTATGTTAATTTATAAGTATTAATTATTATTATCAGCAGCACTGTAAAACCCACTAGGACAAGGATGACCAGTACATTTCTGAAATTGGACTCAATAGGCATGTCGCTTTCCCATCGCTGCTCACCTGTTTCCAGGAAGGTTGGCATCAGAACTTCTTGCTACTGTGACACTCCTTGGCTGGGTCTTGTGTTCATTTCCTGGGGTTTCTCTGGCGAACGTAGTAGCTTGGCACCAGAAACATTTATTTTTATTTTCTTGCTTCATCTGGCAGAAGTATGAAGTCTATGAGTGAGGAGCCACATTCCCTATACAGGCTGCAGAGGAGATGGCCTGGGCAGGCTGTGGAGCAGATGGCCTGTGTGAGACCAGCCTTGCCATGGATAGCTGCATGTGTCTACTTGGTTATGTTGTGCTGAGCATGCTTACCTAAGCTCCGACTGTATTCTGTAGCTCAGTTAACAGCTTCCTCTGGGTGACTCTAAGTCAAGATTATCCTTGACAGTGAGAGTGGTGTTCAGGAAGATGAGTGGTTAATTAGAGCCAAACACTTGTTTCTCAGAGAATAAACACTTGGACACTTGAACACTGCAGCCTAAATCCCCGACCCAGTTTTTAGCATCTGGCTGGCCCTGTACATTTGGACTAACCAGTTCCTCAGTCATGAGAGCCTCCCTCCTCTTCTCCCCTCCTTCCCCTGTCTCCCTTTCTTCTTCTCCTTCCCTTCCATTCCCTCCTTCCCATTGATTATTACTCTGGAAAATTTTGACTAATACAGTTTTTCTGGTCTTCTGGGTCCTGGTACTTGGGGGTGTTCGGTGCTGATGGAGGCCTTGATATAGAGCCTGCCTTCACACCCATTTCTGCATCTTCCGTCTCCTCTAAGTGTACTTTGGGTGGATGCTCTTTGGTTTACAGCCACATGGATAATCTGGGATGGTCTCACCCAGAGATTTTCAGTTATGACAGCAAAGACTCTTTCCTTAACTGTACCTGCTTCCAAGTTTTGAGATTAGGACTTAGACACACCTTACAGCACCCACTGAAGGCACCATAGCCATTTTACATTTTCTTTCAATTTAATTTTCCCTCTTGCTTTTCCATCCCAAACCTCCCAGCTGTAAATGCTCTTTCAAGAGCAACTTCCAGGTACCTGAAAATGGCTGAGATACGGAACCTGGAAGACAATGATGATGTCACTTTTAGTAGGAATTGGGAAGCAAAGTACTACTAAGGTGAGTCTGGGGATTTCCCATTTCGGGGACCCTGTCTCATCTCTGGAAAGTAGATGAACAGTAGGCATTTCACTGAAAATCAGAGGACAACCCTGAGAGAGGGAGTCCACATCCACTAGCTATCAAGATGGCCTCTCTGGTACTGCTGGAGGATTCTTTAAGATGAACCTACCTACCTACCTACCTACCTACCTACCTACCTACCTACCTACCATGACACTCATATGGATATGGATATTTATGTATAGGTAGAGATGGCGAGAGATGATAGACAGGCGATCTAGAGATGGATGCAGAGATGAATGATAGATAGAGAGACATATGATAGAATACAGATAGACAGACTGTAGGCAGATACTGTCTTTCTATCTCTCATGTCTACATTGCTGTTGCTGCCCAGCTGTTTTGCATTTAACATTGACATCTACCTTTTTATTCTAAAAGTGACACCCAAAGCTGCTGAAAGAGGCCAAGCCCCCTCTGAATGTCTAGAGATCAATCTGTTATGCCCGAACTGAGGTAGTGAGTGAGGTGGAAGGTCCTCTTAGAGCCAGCCGACAGTAATCTCATTGTGTGTCATTAATATTAAATGGATGAGCTCACGAATCACTATGGAATGACAATCATGGCAGAACAATGAGAGTCTTACCATGAAATGAAGACACACAGCCCAGGAGATCGGGTATGTCTACTTAAAGCAAGAAGGAATCACTAAGCTGAGTTTGAAGAGTGAGAAGTTTTCGCTACCCCAAAGAAGAGACTGAAAGACTTGTGCCAGAGCAACATGGGAGAGCATAAAATATTTTCCTTTTCTCAGATTCATGGTCGGAAGACTGAACCCCCAATGTGACTGCACATGGAGAAAGGGCTGTCTAGTGCCAAATGGTCAGCCTGGAAAAGATACATACAAGTGACATTATATAAATTCAACAGTTTATATTTTAGGAATATATGTGTATACTCTCATACAAATATGCATGTAATAACAATTTGAGAAAAAGAGGACATAAATTTGAAGGGGAGTTGAGGGGGTATCTGGGAGGGGTTAGTGGGAGAAAAGATAAGAGACAAATGTTATAACATTATTATAAACTTAATTTTCTAATTTTTAAAAAAAATCAAAATTTTTTTAAAAGAAGGTAACAATAGTTGTGAGGTTGTATTAGCTTTCTGTCACTATAATGAAATACTAGACACAACGTACTTATCAAATAAAAAGAGATTTGTTTATATAAGTTACAATACTAGAACTTCCGGCTCAAGATCAGATAGCACATGGGGCTCTGATAAAGGTGGTGCTTATCATGATGACAGTGTGTCTTGAGCCAGGAATAGACTAGTATTCCACAAGAGTCTTCAAGGCCATGATGGAAGGATGACCCACTAAGCCCAGCCAGGATTCCTAGGTTTTCCCAACACCACCGGCCTAGAAAGAACACCTTTCCATATATGGGTCTTTGGAAGGTATTCAACAGCCAAAACACAGCATGTGTCATAAGGCTGAGGCCTTCACCACCAGCAGTCATGACTGGAGTTTGACAGTATGATGTTAGGTAACTGACCATGGTGTCCCCACAAGGAGAGCAGATGAAAAGCTGGTCCTTCCTCGATCTCTGTAGAGTCACAGTGTGCAATCAATAGTGTGCCCATTTGTTCATGAGTTCCAAGATCTCAACAGTTCAGAGACACTCATGCCGATGTCCTTGGGAGAGAAGAGACACGAGAGGAATGAGCTTTCTTCCTTCTTGTACCCAGAAGAAAGGTCATGGGAGTACACAGCCAGAAGATGATCGCATGCAGGTCAGGAAGAGAGCCCTCCCCATCCCTGCTGGCCACAGAAATGTAAGATCATACATTTCTGTTGTTTGATGCAAAACTATGGTATTCCTTGAAGACAGGCCATGAAGACAAATATAATAGCAGATGTGGAATCATGAAGATTCAGTAACCTTTCCATTCAGTGTGACTAATCGGCTCTTGCTCATCTTTGATGATTTGGTAGTCCTTGGGTACAGCTGACAGGACCATTGGCAACAGAACTCACAGTTCTTACGGAATTTGCTTATGGTCTTAAAATGTACTAAGGGCCCCAAAGAACTTTCATTTATGTAAGTTCTAAACCTTTAATAATCACCACAATTGAAATTAAAATTGAGAAAAATGTCTTATTTGTTTAAAAAATAAACAAACACATTAAATCTTTAGAAATGAAATGTTTTTTAAATGAAAAATTACACATTCAAAACAACTTAATAAGAATAATGGACTCGAGCCCCGGGAGCTCACAAAGATGAGCCTGGGGACTGCTTGCTCACAAAGATGGATCCCCAGAATCCACATTTAAACGAGCAAGGATGGTGGCAGAACCTCCACTTCTAGCCCCGGGGAGCTGGAGATGTGAGAATATACTAGATCTCTCTGAGCAAGCTAGCCCACTTACTGAGTTCTAGGCCAGTGAGTGACTTTGTCATAAAAACAATCGTGGGCGGTACCTGGTGAATGACACCTTAGCTCTTCCTCAGGCTTCCACGTGTGCAATCCGTGTACCCTAACACACATGCACCTGAATACACATATCTACACACTTTGTCACTGCAAAGAATAGTGGCATCATTATCTAGTTTATAATTTCCTTAAGATCCTAATGTAAGATAGATGGATGTTGCAACTAAGTTTAACTGTTGTGGGATGATCCCTTGGCTGAACGTGCGATGGAACATGAGCCTCACACAGACATGCCACATGAATGGGAGTAACAAACATTGGCCTTCTCAGAGCATTGCATTTATATAATATTCTTTTATAAAACTGAACCAAAATGTAACAAGTGGCCGTTTCTCAAAAGTTAACTGTTGTGTGGAATCTGAGACCAAGTCAACAAGCTTTGTATTCTGTTTTCATGAAAGTTCACTGGTACATCACAACTTCTGAAGAGAGATCATCATACACAACTGGATAGCTTTATGCACTGGCCACTGGCTGAGTTACATCTATCTTCCAAATACGGACTTAACAAAATATTTTATTAAATAAATATGTGTATTGCTACTGTCATGGAATTCACTGGAAAGTCCTTCAAGGATTGAGAAGCTGTCAATTCAAGTTTTCCAAGGTTTTCTTCATTCACGATGTTTTTGGGTCTCAAGGAATTAGTTCAGAGCCAGTGTGAAACAGACCTGGGAACACTGGATTGTTTCTTCCAGTTCCTGATCACCCTGCTATCCATTTTGTGAAAGTTTAACTGTGAATTTAAGCAGTGTGTCTCCCTGTCTCTGAGGAGGTTCTGGGCATTTGAACAGCTAAGATCTGAAAACTGGCTAGGGAGATGGGATGGTTCTGTCATGCCATGTGGTGATTTTTTTTTAAAGACATAGCCCTAACTGTCCTGGAACTAACTAGGTAGACCAGGCTGGCCTCAGATTCACAGAGATCCACCGGCCTCTGCCTCCCAAGGGCTGGGATTAAAGGCATGGCCTCTGACTTTAATTCTTTACACAAACCAAATAAGAACCTAATAACCTTTCCTTTCCTTTCCTTTCCTTTCCTTTCCTTTCCTTTCCTTTCCTTTCCTTTCCTTTCCATTCCATTCCACGCAGGGACTTGGTGATCAATTATCTCTAATAGTGTCCCTTCCCTGAGCTGGGTTATAGTTAGTATTGCTTTGTTTACCCCTACCCTGGTCCTTATAGCTACCTTTGCCACCCCTGATCCTGTCACCCCAGTTGAGGATGCTTGGGCTTCTCCCAGGGGTTCACTTTTCAACACTATAGTAAAGGTCACGCTCTCCAGAGCTCTGAGTGGATGAACACAGTCACATGATTTATCCACTCTAGTACTCCCATTTCTCTTGGCATATGGCCCTTTCCTTTGTGGGACTTCAGAAACTTCTAGCATTTCAACTTCACTTAAAGTAGAGCTACTTTGGCTTCATATTCTCGCCAAACAAAGTAAATTATTAGAGCCATTTGAATCCCCCCGGGCTAAAAACATTTAATATGGAGTCTCTGTTTGGTGAGTAAGTCCATATCAATTAGTTTGGCTGGATCCAATTACGTATTTCTTCCTCCTTGATCCCACACCCGTAAGATCCGCTCCCACACATGTTCCCCAGATTTCCACCATTAGAGCTTGGCAGAATCATTCCGTTGTTGTGGTGTCTATTACTCCCGTTCGTGGGTTGTATTCTGTACCTCACCCTTCTAGCATCTGCTGGAACATGAGCCTGTTTGCAAGTCTGAATGGAAAAGGGCTACAGGGACAGCTTTGGGGACCCAGCAATGTTTTGAAGGCAGCTCCCTCTAGTAGACCTGAAGTTCTTCAAGCACAGTTGGGAGAGCCGCTCGTAGTAGCATGGGAGACTTCAGGGTTCCAGAGTAGTGCTCTTTGCTTTACTGAATGAAATACCCTCACCCCCATACAGCCCCAGTCCAATCTTTAGGGTCCTATTTCTTCCCAACTATGCTCCAGGCTTAACAAAGAAGACCCAGTTACCCTTGTAGTGCCATGACCTGTAGAGTTAGGTTTCCTTCCCTCCAGGAAATAAATCTGACTGTTCCGGGATAATTCCTGATGGGGACATCAGCTTTCAGTTCCTTTATGGAGACAATGATGGGAACATAAAGTCAGCTTCTAAAGCCATCATTTTTTATTGCCAAAATTACCATAAGAAACTTATAATCCACCCCAATGTCTTTCTTATTTTAACTAAAATATTGGATGCCAGTAACAGGTTGGTTACTAGGAATCTTCCAATAGCATGCCGCTGCAGGGACCTGCCTGCAGGCATCTGCAAGGGATAAACTGAGCAGCTGTTTGCCCACAGAAAACAATGGACCACTTCCGGCCATGCCCTCTGGGAACATCCAATCAGGACACAGAACCGGTCCCCAAAAGCTCCAGAACCAATTCTGAGAACTCATCTTTAATGTTTGGCCACTAGAGTAGCACTCTTGGTGCAAATGGTTAAATCATTCTGGGCCAGGTTATCATCCTTGAGCCTCAGGTTCTAGGTCACAGATCAGAGCAAGAACATGCGAGAGCTTCTTTCACGACAGGACAAACTGAATCTTGATGGTGCATGTGTCCTCACAGAGCCACACCATGCACAGACACACACGAACAAAACATGCAAGATCTGCCAAGTCACTTCTCTGCCAGTGTCTCAGAGGTTCTCCACTGTCCACGGGGCAGCCCAGACTCACTGGCGTCTAGACCTCTATCCTCCTGCCCAATGTGCCCCTCATTCACTAACTACTTTCAACTGTGAAGCCATCCAGAATAATCTAGCGTTCCCAGAATGGGGGCAGCAGGGTCCCTGGGTACCTTTCGTTGACCTCACGTTTCCCCTGTGGGAATTTCATTTAGGAATTGCGATCTCCACGGCTGTTTTTTTACTGTGATTTCTTGTCTGAAGTCTGCTGTTTGGTGTGTACCTGCCCATCCATTGATGGCTCTCTTCTGCATGTTACACCGGAGGCTAACCTGGACTGCATCTTAAACATTGAACTGGCCATAAACTAATGGTAGCAAAAGGATAAATACCTTAGAAGTGAGAGGAAACCCATACAGTCTCCTCTACAGAGTGGAAGTGCTCAAACAAGGGTGTGACTCAAGAGCCCATTGTTCTTCCTCTGGTTCTTTTTGCGAGTGTAGATGGAGATGATTCCATGGGTGGGGACAGAGTGGATCCTTACCCCCAGCGGACACAGGGACTCTTATGTAACTGTCGATGATCTCCATATGCCTGCGCTGAACATTTCACAATATTATGAGTATGTACGCTTGTCATGAAAACATGAGACCATAAATGGGAGTTTTCCACTGATAGGTCACTTCAAGATCGCTTCACATCACTGAGCTTGCCTCAATACTGGTTCAAGTCAGTGTTATCTTCCCTTCTTTCACAAAGTAACTGACTCCATATCGGCCCCAAGAAAGGAGGGGATGGGCCTTCTCTACTGGAAAGTGGCAGCCCCAAAGTGTGCTTGAGATCTCAGATGTTGCTACTAACATCTCTATCACCGCCCCCTCCTTCTGGGACCGAGTTCCTCCGACTCCATCCTAAATACACCCAGATTGTGTCCTTCCACTGAGAAGGGTTCTCACTCCACCTCAACATCGCTCTTAAGCCTTGCTGTGCAGCATTGCCATGCAGCATTGCTGTGCAGCAGGTGTCCAACGGAGGGTCCAGAAGAGGACAAAAACTGCATCTGAGACAGACTGCAGTGGCCTTGTGAAGTGGGTGATAAGGGGGCACCAAATCAAAGGTACTCTTGGAAAGTTCCTCAGACAAGTTGAAAGAGAAGCCTGCTGTTCCTCCAGGGAAGACCTGTGTGCCCTCAGGAGATTCACAATACAGAGCTTACAAATTGTTTTCAGAGTAGGTAGAATGGACTCATGTGCATATCCTAATTACATGGCTTCTGTGTGCTGATTGGCCAAAGAATTGACTCCTCAGGAGTTTGTTTAAAGATGATATGGCCCTTGGGCGAGGCCTGCGACACCTGTGTTCACTTTTGTCTCTTCAGTTTCCCATTGGAAGACAATGTGGACTGTTGAACCTCTGTAGCAGACACTCAAGTCTCTTGGTCATTTACTAGAGGCTTCCACTGGGAAGCTTGGCATGCTGTCTCTGGCCCTTGTGCTTTTCTCTCTAAACCTCATCACACATGGATGTGCATGTATGTTATTTCCTCCTACTATGTCATTCATGCCACACAGAAAACGTAGGGCCTGTTTCTAAGAGTCAGATGGCCGGGGTTCCAATGTTGCCTTTGACTGTGGTCAGGCCAGCAACTTCCCTCAGCTTTCACGTCTTCATCTGGAATAAGGGAACGGCCAGGTTCAGCTAACGGAACTGTGTGTACTGGATAGAAGAAGAACTCCAAACAAACTAGGGAGCTGTGCTCTGTGACACAGGTCAACGGTGTGCACACATTGTTTTTCCTTTCACTCATGCTTTTGTGTGTTTAATATTTCTGCAGGAGCATTTCGACTACTTTGGGAACAAAGTTGCTTTCTTTGTGGTCCCCTGCAGGGGTTTTGATACAGGCGCTATGAACCCCAGATGTTATTGCCCTAGCTTTTGTTTTTCTTTTAACTGGATCAGATGATCATAGGCCGACACCAGGCGATGGAGAAGATGTGTGGAGAGAGAAAGAAGGAAGCCGGTGCTGAACAAAGGCTTGGGGACCGGCACTTTGGGTTGCTGGGCTGTCTGGTTGGAAGCAAGCCTGCAGAAGCTGGTTTTGAAGATGGGGAATATCATGGGGGAGGAGGGCAGTGGCCTGTAGTAATAAGGGGAGCGCGGGCCCTGCTTTTCGTCCTGCCCGGCTCCCGCACGGCTAGCTTATACCCCGA
>LOEQ01000112.1:577702-600893 GCA_001685075.1 Bramus lutescens | reverse complement strand
TTTCCAACTGTCTTGCAACTGACTCTTAAAGAGTCGGTCTTGGCTAGCCAGTGGGCATTGACAATACTTTAGAGATATAAAAAAAAAGAAAGGGACACAGAAAACTACATGAGCCAAAAGGCCCAGGGATTAACCCCAGACCAACACCAGTGGGAAAACAAGATCAAAGAAGCTAGATAAAGGAGGTGAAATCGCTTTTCCTCAAAAAGCCTCGGTGGTCCTTCACCCCCACCCCCTCATCAAAGCTATTTGCATTTATTTTCTAAAATTCCATATGTCCACTTCTGATTAAAGTTCACCCTGCTACAAGCGGTGCCTGTGGAATCCAAAGTCAATATTTCCTCACCGAAGCCAGGGCTTTCCCCAGAGCGTCTCCAGTCTGGGAGCTGCCTGCTGCCCCAGTTCCTCTATTTGCTGCAAAAACAAAAGGCAAAATATGAAAACCAGGCAGTGAGACGCCTAACAGTTTTCTATTCCTGGTCCATTTACTCACAATTTAATTGCATTTTTAATGCTAATTATAACACATTAATCTTTAATTAGCATTAATTTGTTTGCCAAGGTAGATGTCAAATATATTCATGTTACATTTTTTAACAGATAAAATATAAACCTGACACCTTGATTTAAAGACAAAATGTTTCCCCTGCTACTACTTCCCCCAAGTCACTGATGAGTAGTCACTGGTGACAGATACCAAGCCAGCCCTGAGTGGTCACCGTCACTGAGAAACATGTGACACTTGCAGAAGTCTGAAAATCCTCAAACTCCAACATGTCTCTGTAGATAATTGAACTATCTTCATGATATCTTCAAATAAAGAAAAATTTGATAGGGAGCAAAATGGACAGTGGGTAGAACATGGAAAAAAATCTATAACTGGTCTGGTTAATAAAGAAAGAGAATATTTCCATTATTTCAAATATATATTTTCCATATATAGAACAAAAGGTATTATTAATAATAGTGCATATGATTCAGTATGTAACACAGCCAACTCCTTTGCTGAAGGGACTGTGCCATTAGAACCATGGGCCAGGTGGTTTGATGAGCTGTTCATTGAAACACTGACTGGACTTGGGGAATAGGCCTAACTAGCAGCCTCAACACCAGCAAACAGACTTAAGGATAATCTATTCATGTTTCTTTTTTTTTTCACCTTTTTTTTGTGGAGTGAGAAAAGGAAATATTAAGTCAATTGATGAATCCAAGCAAAATTTCACTGCACACTGATATGATGTTTGAATTCCCCAGCTTTCTTGAACAGGAGACCTTCTTAGCCAACCAACTCGCACCATCTTCTTCAAGGCCCACAACACGCGGTGGTACATGATCACGACTCCAGTGGTCAAATCCACCGTTTTCCTGGGTCTAACTTCATTCTCAGGACCTCTGCTCAGGGTAGCTAAGGTATGTTTGTTATATTCATACATTTACAGGCTGGGCATGCCAGGTATCTCTTACATATGCTTTATTTGATAAACACAACTCCCATACAAACTCAGTTTTTCACTCCTGCGACACTAGAAGGTTGTCACCTGTCTGACAAAACAGACATAATATCTTCAGGGAAAGCAAACCTTCTCTATCACACCATGTGGATGAGTGATATGAACACTCTGAGTTACAGGTGTGGGCAAACTCTCAGAAAGCACGTCTGATAATTACGGGGCTGGGCAAATAAGAGCAACTTAGAATAGGAGCAAGTACATTAAAATATTGAAGATAAAGAATATCTGAAAATTAAAAGTTCTGGATTAAAGGGTTTTAAGAACTAACAATGTTCCTAAAGAGACTATGATACAGATTTGAAGAAATAGAAAGTACATGTCATCACTATGTATTATACTATCGGTGGGAGCCATCATCTTTTGGACATCAATGTTATCTTTTCATTATTGTATGTTTAAACAGAGGTGGTAGTAGAAATAATTTGTGGTGTTTCCCTGACTTTAAGACAGATCTCCATGAAGTGAATGTTCATAGAAACACTGGTGAAAAAAAATCACATTTTCTAATCAAGAATCTAAACAAAAAAGAGACAAGAATTTGTCAGTAAAAAATTGCTGCTGGGTAGTAGTAGTGCACACCTTTAATCCCAGCTCCAGGGAAGCAGAGACAGGTGGATCTCTGTGAGTTCAAGGCCAGCCTGGTCTGCAGAGCAAGTTCCAGAATAGGATCCAAAACTAAAGAGAAAGCCAGCCTCAAAAGACAAACAAACAAAAATTGCCATAGCAGTAGTTGTCAGAAGATTAACTCTTCTTGAACAATTTTTAAATGAAGAGTATAAAATATCACCAGTCCATCCATTTTTAAGATAGAAAACAGGAAGTCTTGGAAGATCAATAAACATATTCTAAGCATATCTACAAAGTGAATTATGTACACCAAATTATACATTTAAAAAGATAGGATACCTCTCGTAGGATATTACAGATCTTTAGACTTATTTACTTTATTATTTAACAGGCATGAGTGTTTTGCCTGCAGGATGTGTGTGCAGCACACACATGCCTGGGGTCGGCAAGGTCAATAGGAAGCTTTGTTTCTCCTAGGACTGGAGTTATAGATGGTGGGAGCCACCATGTAGGTTCTGAGAACTGAATCTGGGTCTTCTGCGAGAACAATGAGGGCTCAGCCGTGAGCCGACTATGGCCCGGGTGGTGTGATTTTTGTTTTAAAGCACTGGGCCTTTTAAACTAAGCTATTAGTGTCTTCTTTATACAAAGAGATATTAAGACTCAGGAAGTTGAATCAAAAATAGAACCAACTCCTTACCTCATCTGACCATAAAAATGTTTTAGAAAACTACAAAGGCTATTCATACAAATCACCAATAAGAATGGACTATGTTTTAACTTGAAGCCATTTTACCTTGTAAGAGCTGGACAGCCCAACCCAAGGGCTTAAATTTCAAAGCCGTTTATGGGGGCTAGTCTACTACTGTTTCACTGGGCATGCCTTTTGTTCTGTTCCAGGAAACTCGGAGGGAATGCATTTTCAAAGTGAGCCTGGTCTGCTCTAGAAGATGTCTCTTTTTATTTGTGTGACCAATATACGAAAGGTTGCAGAATTAGAAAGGAGATATACTTTTTATTCTCAAATGGCATAATATTTGATCCTGGTACTGAAAAGTGGGTCATGTTTAGCAAAACACATATTAAATCCACCATTCAGGCTTCAGGGTACTAGGACATCATTACTATTTTGGTACCAAGTTTTTGTCAACGGATATAATTAGAAATCACCAAAGTCCATGTGATAGAAATACACATGAAAACCATTGTCTTTATGTGTACCAACTTATTTTATTTTGTATCTGATCAATTTCTTTCACTCAACATACTCAACAACAACAACAAAAATACAACCTAGCCCCTAAGTAGAAGTACAACATAAATATGAATGGAAGATGAGCAACTATGAAAAGCTTTGTAATTTTGCAGGAGGGTTTGATGCTTCCAGCCATTCAAGTATTGTTCAGAGAGCTCACACACAGGTGCTGTTGCTGGCTAGATGAAGCACACACAGAGGTTTCATATCCTGTGCTCGGTGGTGGACCACCCTCCGTTCGTCTCTGCTTTGGGGAACTGGCGATTCCCATCAGCACACGCCCCAAACAAAATACCAGGATGAGTGGTGCCTGGGGATCAGCCCTGAGAATCAGAATCTGGAAAACATGCTTCCCCTTTATTGCACACCCATAACCTGGGGCAGGGACCAGAGGACATCAAAGGCAGAGGAAGTGCAAGTCAGTGTGTCCTCCAGAGATGGGCTGCTTCAAGATGAGGCTCTTCTGAACTGTGTCCCAGTGACCCTCCTGTCATTAAAACGCTAAGGAGAAGCATAGCAGCACCGTGACTTTGTCCGCACAGAGGACTGAAAGTGGAACGTGGCCAACACGCCTCTAAGCCTCTTAGAAGACCCTCCAACATGGGCCGTGATGCGCTAATGCTATGTGGGAAGGGCTCCAGGCATTCACAGGGGAAGGTGGGCCTCCTGACTGTGTGCAGGAAATGGTGGAGAGGCTTAAATCAGACTCATTTATTGCTCTCCACTGGTGGTCTTTACAACTACAGACCTGACATTGCTGCATGAAATGTATCTTTCCTCTTCCATCTGGGCCTGGTCATCACCAAATTCATCTGAGAGCTCAAGATCCTCATAAAACACAGACTGGATGTTATGTGACGAGTTTAATAAAATTACTATGAAACCAAGCCCTCTAGGGAAAAGGGACATAATGTTTCTACTAGAAAGCCACATCCCAACATGCTTCATGTCACACAAACATGTCAGAAGGAGTGAAAGTTGTAAGACAGATTAATTCATGAACCAGATAGATATTTCAGAGTAATCTTTAACATATGTTGCTTTAAATCAATCTTAGTAGCCTGTTCCTTCAACACTCCTTGGTTTGAGGTTTAAAAACATGGGGAATGCCATCTTTTTCTGGACTCAAATGGCAAGCCAGCAAAAGACAAATAAAGCAAGAGCAGTTATTATAAAGCGTTTATGTTGTTCTATGCCCAATTCCCAGGGAGGGACAAGGAGGTGTGTGCCCCCCCGATCTCAAAGAGCACACTGTCGAGGCATATAGATGGTAATTCCCAATAGAAGGGGCAAATTGCTGAGTGGCTCCCATGCTTTAGGAACCTCCCTGATGGACCTGTGTTCCAGCAGAAGGTCCTCTCCCTGTTGATCAGCAAGAGCTGATCATTCAGGAAGGAAGAAGCAGGAAGAAAGCAGCGTGGACTGCCCTGCAGACATCTCCTCTCTCTGCAGCAGCATCTACTCCTCTGGGTGCACACGTGAATTGAGAGGATCCGGACTGTACCACTGCTGACACACACCAGCTGCCTGGCACCGAAAGGGTGCATAAGTATAAAGTGCAAGAGATGCAGGGAACTTCCTAAAGGTGCCTGGTCAGCTCCCACCTTGCCTAGCTACCATTAATCCATTCTGCACCCTATTAACTTCATCTAGTCCAGGGTGCTTCAGGGATCCTTCCCATCCAGAAATGGCTAATGAAATCTCCAGAATGTGCTAATGTTTGCTAGAAAGAACAGAAATGGACCATAAGTCACAAGAGAGATATTTTACCATGAATGGATATGTCATTAAAAAAAAAACTCATAAATGTTTCTTAGAAGAACTGGAATTGGGCATCAGAAGGCAAAGGAAAACAAAGAAGTCATCAGAAGAGCAGGCATGGTCAGTTGTCTCGGCAAAACTGATGACAAGCCATCCCCCAACCTAAGATGGCACTTTCCTTCTTTAACAGCAAACAGAAGAGAAGTGAGATGCAGGCCTGGAGAGGCAGCATCCAAAATCCCAGAGATCTTGTCCCCTCCACAGGTAATGTGAGGCTCTACAGATTTTCAGACAATGGCTGACCACCATGGTAAAATATCACATGATACTGAGACATGGGGCTGCCTTCCGAACCCAGAAAGCTTCCTCGAACATCAATGCCATGTTTCGGAGGGCTGCAGTGCCTTGCAAGTTCGTGCCAAGGAAACTTGAAAACTGGCCTGTCCATGTGTTAGTGCTCGAACCCATTCTTACGGCATTAGGGCTCATACTGTTTGTTTGCCCTACAGGATCATGTGTGTAATCTCAAACATGTGTCAGGCTATGTGTTCCTTATTTACCAATTATTTAATTAGCCCTGTTTGTTCTTTGAGATACAGGCAATGTAGTACTTCTTTATTTCCTGCATTTCAGAGTGAGTGAGTACATGCCAAATATTTTCAAAAGTCTACAGATGTATTCTATTAGTCCACACTGTTTGTTGGGGAAGCACGCTGACATCAGAAGAGAAAGCTTCTCCCCACGTTATGCAGACACGCTGCCATTGTTGTCCCCCTCCGCACACCAAACCAAAGCCTAAGAGGATTCTACATAAAGACACATGAGCACCAGAACGCCATGAGACTAAGGCTTTTAACTGGACTTCAACTTTCCTCTGCACTTGTATACAAGGCATAGGAGAGTACGTTATTTTAAGGCAGAACATACTGGAACATTCAAGAACGTTCTCCCTTAAAGTAGCTTTAAAGTCACTTTTGTATTTAAGCAAATTTAATAAGGGCACTTTTCTCCATAAGGCTGAATCACCAGATGTACTTATTTTCTAAGAAATTAGGGTGCCTTTCTATATTTTTCTAATGGACATTTGAGAAGAATACTTATTCTTATAAAATAATTTATGTAGTACATTTCTTAAAAATCCTTTGTGTGGGTTCTAAGAGTTTTATATTTTTTCTCTTGAAATTGGGGTTCTTTACTATGGTCTGGCTCCCTGTAGGAGTCTCCCGTCCCTCTGCTGTGCCCAGGTGACTGCTGTTTGCCCATCAGATAATGAGGAGAGAGCCATCTCAACAAGCAATTCTTATTCTCACGGCATTAGGCAACTAAGCTGGACCCCAATCTCTTTTACCTGGTGACGCATGCCTCAGTCACACAAAGACAGAAGATCAAGTCTACACAATGGGCTCTAAAAGAGAGCCCAAGTGTGCTTTCCTGAACTCGAAGGTCTGCTCCACCTCCATATCTTCCTTAAAAAGACAATGACTCAAACCACGAGTAGACAGGAAATCTGCCATGTATGAGGATGAATGACCGGCCATCCTTCATTACCAACCTCATGACTGCAGAAGGGGCTTTCCATCGGCCAGACCACACTGAAGTGAAATGCGGCTCAGTCTTTCAGTTCTGCACTTTTCTTTCTTTCTTCTTGTTTTTCAAATCTGCCCAAACTTCACTGGTAGCTAATAAGACTTCCCCTGTGTGACCTCTGTCCACAACTCCACAAGGTCAGACTTATAACACACTTGCAAAAGTTCTCCTATGGAAAGTTCCAGAAATGGAAACTCATTCCGAAATTTGCTTTTCTGTGAGTTGGGATAGGAGAGAGCTACTAGGTGGCTCATCTCAAGTGTGAAATAAATTACCAAATAAGCAAGCGATGGTATTAGTTAGCCAGAAATTATATTTTCAAATTTTAATACCAGCTCACTCAACAAAATCTATTGCACATAAGTGATTCACACAATCTCCAAAGTTCAAAGAAAAAAAGGAAAAGAAAATTACAAAAAATCTAAAGCAATAAACAGCAGCCTGATGTTTTCTCTAAAGCATACCCTGAGTTTTTCATCAGTGACCCTCTGGGAGTGATCTCAAAGACCAAGCTGTTACAGTTTGGATGGGAAATGTCCCCCACAGGCTCATGTATCCGAACACTTCGTTCCTAGCTGGCGGTGCTGTTTTGGAAGATTGTGGAAACTGTAAGACATGGGACCTGGCTGGCAGACACAGGCAACTGTGGGCACACCACAATGGGGACAGCCTGGCCTTGTTTCTGCTCTCACCTCTGTTTTCTGATCCATTGAGATGTAATAATCTACACCACAAGCTCTACCTATCAAAGCAGGTCATTCTAGACTGTATGTTTTCAAACCATGAGCCCAGATGCAACTCTCCTCTCTTGAACTGGTTCTGTGAAGCATCTGGTCACACAACAAGTATCCAAGGCGCCTGTCAAGGGTGGCGGCGAGTGGAATAGAGTGGGCTGTGACAAGTGAAGTCTTGGGTTTTCTGAAGACCCTGGAGTGTTTAGATGTGCTGTGCATCAGAATAGGAGGTTTGTCAAGCCTGAGCCACAGGTAAGAGGCTGCCTCCTCACCAACCAGAGTCATGTCTTTAGGAGTAGTTGAACACCCTGCCTAGCTCTTCCCTCAGGAAAACAGTACTGGCAGACATCCATCGGCACTAACGAACCGCAACAGACATCAGAGGACATGAGTGGATGATGCATTTGGCAGCAACAATCTTCCTGAGCCTAAACTTATTACAAAGCCCACAGGAAATCATTTCTGGTCCACTGTTACCCAGCAATTTCTCCGATGTGCACAAGTACTATTTCTCTTCAAGGCCTTCATAATGCTACATTCTCTGAAGGTTATAGTCATATAGCTATTAAAAGGACTTTTAATAGAAAATTTCATATAAACAAGTCTTTGGAAGACAGTGACACATCATGACAAAGACCTCAGCATAATGGTCAATCTCCGGCTGCTATTAAATGACAACCATTCCCTTATCTCACTGGTCTTCTATGAATAACCTTAAGAACAATTAAGTTCCCCCTGTGGTTGAGAATGTGAGATGCAATAGAATCTGCATTTACTTAAACCTTTATTTAACTTAATGACTCATAATGGACAACAAAGCCAAGTTTCAGTTTCTTGTCACCAAAAAAAAGGGGGGGGTGACTATGGGCAAGTCAGTGATTATTCCTATTCAATACATTCATGTGTTCGCTCAGCAATATGACAAACATGTACTGCCTGCCTTTATAAGTCTGTTCTGAGGAGAGAAAGAGAGCCCTTTATTATTAAACCCTGCCATGGAGGGCTGGCATCTGGGCTGGCATGGGCATCACTCACCCATTATACTGTCCGTCCCGTTGGCAGGAGGTGTGCAGGAAGAGGTGTTGTAATGGTTTGTGCCACTACGATGGAAAGTGGACATCGGAGGAAGACTGGAGTTGATGTCTGCTGAGGAGTGGGATGGGTAGCTCTGCGCAGGGGGCAGAAAGGAGGAGACATCAATCATGGCATACTTAGCGTTCTGATACGTCATCCAAACTCATCGGACTGCAGTCTTTCAGAATCTCAACCCAGTCAAGCAAACATCCTGCTTCTTTCTGTCCGCTTTTCATTTCTAAACAACCAAATACACAGAGCTCCAATGTGGATTTGTGGTTACATCAAATGTCAAAGAACACCCTATCAACCTAGGGCACTAAGAAAAGATTTAAAACTCCTAATCTCAAAGTCATTGGTTTAAAAAAAAGCATCCCATACACTTTAGAAACATACACAACTATTTCTATTATTCCTCTGTGGCCTACCGGTCAAGTGAGAAAGATTGTACTACATAATGAACACAACACACAGATCTCCAGGGTTCATGCTACATTGGAACCTGGCCTCTAACCACTACATGGTCAAGTTATAGGAATCTTCTTCTTCTCCAGTTGGGTCACCTTGATGAATGAATCTCAGCATCAAGAACAAGGTAGGAAATGAAAAAGTTTTCAAAGAACTGAACGCAAATTCGCTCTGAGGCATGAGTGTAGGAAAGCTCGCAAGTGGCTTTGATGACTTGACTCAGGACCCAGAGGCTTGCCTATGCTTTATTTCTCTGGGAGTTCTTTCCTTGCATGCTTCAGATGCTATTCAACTGACTAGAAGGGAAGAGCATCTTTGATGGGTCACCTGGCTTTAAATTCAATGGCTAAGCCAGTTGTTCAAATGATTTAGGGTGGTGCATGAGCTGGGCTGTGCCCATCCCTAAAGGAACATGTGTATTTACAAGGACACCTCAAGCTAATTTCCCACAAACAAACAATAAACTCAGTCGTTGAAAATTGCGCTCATTTCTGTTTTATAAGCATCTGAATGTGCGATAGATATGTTAACAAAAAATCTCTAAAGATAAAAATTTTCCTGGCATGGAAAAAATTAATAGTCCACAAGTTCTTATTATATCATTACTGCAGTTGCATTTAATTGCTTAATTTAAAAATAGAGGCTGGAAAATGGATCATTATTGTCTCATGACTAGAGAGGCTTTTAAAATTAGTTTAAAAATAGAGCTACTAGGTACTGCAAACACCAGGAAGTACTAAAACCCAGGCATTTGTTCACAGGAAGGGAAGTGGTTTCTTGGTACTGGCCAATGGACTTGGGGAGTTCTGCCTCTCCCAGAAAACCCTCTCTGCTTACCACTCTCTTCTGAGATCAACCTGCACTCTGTACTAGACCATCTCACACACGCCATTCATTGCCTGCTGCTTAAGTGCACTCCCATAATACTGTGAACTCCCTTACGGGGGAGGGGGTGGAGCTTATACCTCTTCACGTCAGTGGCTAAGTAGTAAACATACAACGACAATACATATTAATGGACAGTGGACTCAAGTATGACTTAATTTGAGAAGCTACCAAAGAGTTCAGGTCACACATTTACATTTCAGAACTTGGTCTGCCAACGAAAGAGGGATGTCTTTGAAAATACTACCTCCATGCAGTGAGATAGATAGACATTGAAGATGTCAATGAAAAGGTAGAGGTAATGCACTTACTTGCCCCTGGCCCTCTTGTTAAAACTCATTTATACTTGGGGCTTGAATCTCCTAAGTTGCCCATACAGTGCTCTCTAAAGAATAACAGATTGGGGCTACTCTATAGTATAAATAATAAGAAAGACTAGATAGGACACAGGACTTGGAAAACCAAACTTAGAAAAGCTGGGACACAGTTAGTTATACTCTGGAGAAAAAAAGATTATTATTGAAATAGAGAGGAAAAAAAAAGGACCATGTGGGAAAGAATTCAAAAAGAGAAAGATGGCAGGACTACACTTTTGTGGAGTGGTATTGCTTGCTGAGCTGTGCAGAAATCAAAAAAGAAGATTTCAGAAAATGCAAAATATAATCCAAAGATTATAACAATTAGATAATGTGACGGGAGAAAAGAAAGTCATGACCGAGATCTCTGCACCCTCCTAACTTAGTGGAAAATGGAGGATATCTTAGGACATGACACACAGGCTAAGCGCAGAGAACAGGAGGAAAAAAAAATCCCCACAGTTTTATGGGGAAACCAATGTAATCCACAGTAAATCAGTTATTTTTTTATAGACACATAGAAAACTAGATGCGGAAAAATATTAATGAGATTTATAGCCAGATTACTTTTCATTGAGAAGTATTTTGAAAACTAATGTTACTCAGAGAAGTAATAAACACAGCAGAGACCGAGGGATGGACGTTTATTTTAGAGATAGAAGGACCAACTCTAAGAGATTTCCATGATCTCTCTCTCCAGCTATCACTGCCCATCCTGCTTACTATAAAGTGTCAAGGCTTTCCATGCCCATGCTTTTTTTTGCTTCAGGTACCCAGCTTAAAATCTATTAATCATGCAAGTGTTACAAACATTCACATTGGAGATGTCTGTTAGTGATGTGTGGGTTGGAGATTTGAATATTCAAAAATCTTTGAGTTTGTAGTATATACTAAGAATGAAATCATGCTATAGGCCAAGTTAGGGGTTCATAGTCTTGGCACTTGAGGCCTTTTGTGACAGATGTTTCATTGTCATAGGGCTTTACTGTGTGTATGGTTACCAGCATCTCTGGCCTCTACCCACTGGACCACAGTAGCATCTATATCCTATTTGTAACCACAAACATATCTCTAAGCATTGTCCAATGGTTCCTGAGACCAGCTGCAAATTACTGATGCACAGAAATAAAAGACAAAGGAACTTCTTTAATGCTAAAATTTCACTTTTCCTCAGAACATTGCTTGAGTTATGTGTTAATCACATCAAGCAATGAAAACATAGTTGTTTTCAAACAACTTTGCCAAATCATCCAAACTTCAATTTTCTATAAAGACCCATTCCAAAACTTAACTAGAAACTCCATTCATGAGGATGGTTCTGTGTATGTATCTGCACCACGCAGTCATGAGCTAGGGGGATTCAGTTGTAAAAGCCAACACTGTACAGGGGATTTAAAAACTTCAAATTGGTAGCTTGACAGTTGCGAGTGAAATGCATGGAACTGAAACTTCCTAATTATACAGTCTATTATCACAAGGCTAATGATGTTTCTAAAACGTTTTACCTTTAGAGATAATACAGTAGTGGTCAAATTATACCCCCCAAATAATCCAGGGAAATCTCTCTTCCTCATGAGCTAGCCCCTTGCAACATGGGGTTAGCCAAATGCTATAGATCGGAGCTGTAGGGAACCAGCACTATTTTCAAGATAAAAGATGCTGGCTGCTGTTGTATATTCAAATTATTCCCAATCAGTGTCAGAGTCTTCAAAGTCACTTCAGAGAGAGATTGTCATATGGCTAAATACTGAAATTACAATGATAACTAGATGTAATAATTCAATACTTTCACTCTCAGTGGGAAAACTCATTAGGATACATTACCAGAGACCTTATTCATTTACCCTTTAAAGCAAAAATCGTACTCTCTGAGATCTGCTAATTGGTCATATTAGGAATGGGAACCTGAGTTCTGTGACGGGCACAATGCTTTACCAATGCAGTTTCCCATGTTAGCCACTGAGACACTACTTTAAAATAAGCTTTCTCTCTGGACGATGATACTGTTTTGATTCATTAAAATTTCTTTTAAAATGTACTTGGTTTCTGGTTTGAAATGATACCTTTTGTGCATCTGAGCATAATTTAGGGGCTCCTTCCCCATGCAGTGAACTTTAGTGGGATAATATCAAATCAGAATGCAAAATTATAAAATATGATAAGAAAAGAAGTAACTTTAGGGGAAAGAAAGAAAACATGTGGACAAACCTTCAAAGGACTGAAATTCTAACACTTAATATAGTACTCCAAACATTAATTTGTCATCATAAATCCCCTAGTTTTGATTATGAATCCCGGGCAAAGTAGGAAATGATGTTGGATAAGTAAAAATGTTACAAAAAGATATTCTGTCATAATTACAGTTCATATTTCTCTAAGCTTTCACTCAAATGTGTCCATGTAGGGGTAGGAGAAGAGGAAATTTGAAACAATCATTTGCTATTTGCCACAAGTGTGCTAAAATCAGGGAGATAACAAACAGGCTGCTCTCATCACTACTGCCTACTTCTCAGGACCCACATGGTGTCCGGAGCTCTAGGACTAACTGAGAATGGATTTACAAGGATATCAGAACTTTTATATCTGGAATCTTTCGGCCATCAGAGGATATAAAGCTTCCCCCCCCCTTTTTCTATATATGCAGTGGTTGAACAGAGGAGAGCAGAGATCACAGGAATCCGTGAAGAATTTCCCTGATCAGGACAGAGAAAAAATAATAAATGTGGAATGAAGAAAAACAGCAGGAAAAAGAGAAGGACAACCATTATAACCATGGCCATAGACTTTCCTTCATGTCTGTGAGATCTGAATTGTGTGTGTGTGCAAGCATGCGTGTATGCATGTGTGTGTATGCATGTATGTGTGTCTAGAATATGGATATGCAGGTACATGCAACTGTGTGTGCACACGAAGAGACCAAACCAGGATTTTGGATGACGTTCTCTATCATGCTCTGCCTCACTGCATTGAGATGGGTTTTCTCACTGACCCTAAGGCTCTCCTTTTTAACCAGACGGGCTGGCTAGCAAGAATCATTTGTCTCCCTTCCCTACCTCCATCCCCAATGCTGGGGTTACAGGCACACACAGGCATACCCAGCTTTTTATATGAGTGCTGGGGATTTCTCATGCTTACAAGTACTCTTGTCTACTGAGTCATCTTCCCAGGCTGTGGAATTTTATTTTTTAATTGTATGCTAATGACCAATGAATTCAAGTCTTATGTGACCTGCATCCCATACCCAACTCATAATATAGACATTCTTTTTCTACTTAATGATAGGTTTAAGTACACAAGTAGATTCTTGGCTGTGGTAGATTTTACGCCTAGAGATAGTCAGGTGTCCCCTGATTCTTCGGGGACAAGGAATAATACTATAGAAAGATGAGAAAGCAGAAGACATAGGAAGAGTGGAAAAACCTTACTTAGGAAAGACTTAATATTATACAAGCCAGGGACTTTCACAGGGCTGTTCAGCAAAACAGAACATGCGTGGCACTTGTGTGGAACTAATATTAAAACCCAATGAACGTGGAAATTCCACAGCTTCCTATTCCCAACAAGACTACACAGAAAACATAAACCCTTTCCATAGAGTAGGTCACAAAAGCTCAATGCTGACATAGAAATCCCTGTGATCTCAAATCTTTCCCACCCCACCCTTAGCCGAGTGTTCTCCAGAATTTTAGACAGTAAAAAAGGCAAGGCGCTGCCATTGCTGAAGCCCGGAACTCAAAAACACTGTGTTTATCAACCAAAGGAAGCTGACATCGCCATAAAGAAAACAGAACAAAATACAATAAACAAAGGACAATGACAAAGAAGCTCCACAAGGTTTACAGAGGTGATCTGCGTCTGTGGGGCCTTTGATCGCCGAAACAATAAAACTCTGAGAATAAGAGGCATGAGCTATTTTTGTGTCTTTGCACGGTCCTGGCATACACACAGAGAGGAGACTCAGAAGCTGGCGGGTGCTCACCCCATCCCCGCGAGCCTTCCTTACCAAACGTTCATGGGGATGCAGGCTGCAGTAGCTGCTAGACTGCGGAATATGAGAGGAATTGCCCAGCATCCCTCCATAGCCAGGCTGATTCATTCCACTGGAGGAGCTCCAAGGGTCACTGCTGTGATGGCCATCTGGAAAGGACAAAGAAAACCATGGCTCTGCGGAGGCATTCAGCCTTGCCTTTTAGAACAGGGTTTCTTCATCTACTTGAAAATAACCTCCTGTTGTGTATTCATCTTTGTCTTGCTTTTCTGATGACATCATATGATAGTCATCACTATTTGTCGTCCCCCCCCAGTGACTTTTTATATTGTCAAACAAACAGAAACATTTAAGTTAGTGTTCTCAGTAAAAATTGAGCTGGAAAAGAACAGAACATGGTTCTGTGCAGAATTGTATCACGTCAGCAAGGTGTTTTGTGCTGGAAGAAATCCCTGACCACTGCTTTTATGAAAGTCATCTAAAAAGTTAAACTGTTCCCAAACTTGGAGGTGAACATAAAATAGTTGAGACATTACAGAGTTGGCAGGGCTGCAAATTTTAAGAGACTACACCACAATGACTACTGGAAAGGAACAACCCAGATTTAGAAGGTTGGATTTCATTTCTGTGCCATGCACAACATGGAGAATTAATTTTGGAATTATCTTACAGTCAGTGGGGGAGATATTTTTCAGTCCTAGGTAGTTTTGAATTTGGTATGTATGTATGTATGTATGTATGTATGTATGTATGTATGTATGTATGTATGTATGTATGTATGTATGTATGTATGTAGCTCTCTTAAATCTTCAGGTGCAATGTGAGTATATGCATGCCTTAATATAGATACAAAAAATTGAACAGACTCTGGATTTCATAAATATGTGAGGTAAAGGAGTTTGAAAATCATATAGAGATATCATTTTAAAGTCTCTTGCAGTGTGCAGGTAATCTTTCATATTAAAGGGAGAATAGAGGAAAGCTTAATGATTCCCCCCCACNATGGTTATATAGATTGCAATTGTTTCACTTTGATTTCTCAAACAAATGTAAGGGCAAGAAACAGCCTGCTAATCCACCCGACCTTCCCCTTTCCTCAGTAGCTGAACAGAAATGATTAAGATCTGGATTTCTACCAAGACACCAGCTTCATGCTGAATGTATACAGGTATGCCCTGCTGAAAACAAGCTCATTTCGACAATAATATGTACGTAACCACAGTCTTTTTAAACCAGGCAAATTTCATCTGATATTTTATTTCATGTTGTGGGGTTTTTTTCACTGAATATTTAAACTCTGAAGTGAGAATTTCAGAACGACTCTGGTCGCAGAGCACAAAGGGAGAGATGGTAGATTTCTACCTTTAAAAACCATGTAAGCAAACTTATATCTGCAATTTTGACAGCTGTGGGCATGCAACCAAAAGATGGAAAGTGGAGGTGAAAATAAGAGTTGACAATGGTAAATTTAAAATATGACCATGACAACACTCCCCATTATGCATCTGCAAAACCACATATTCGACCAAGCCCTGATAGGATTGCCTTGCACCTAGTCCTAACCCTAACCCAAACCCAGAAGGGACTGATGTGAATGAGACGGAAATATCAAGCCACTGTTTCTGTGATCACCATGTAGGAACTCAATGGCTTCAAAAAGCGAACTGGTTATGGAGGGCATGTGTGTATATGTGTGCATGTGTTCATATGTATGCAGACATGTGCAGGTGCAAATTATATGTTCATGCATGTGAAGGCCAGTAGTCACTCTTTTGAGAAAATGTCTCCTACTGGGCCTGGAGCTTTCTAGTACGGCTGGCTGGATGCTCAGCAAGCTGCAGGGATGCACCTGTCTCTGCCTTCCTAGGGCTACGTGGGTCAGAGGCATCTGCCATCTATATGGGTGTTAAGGACCCAAACTAAGGACCCATCTCATCCAGCAAGAACTATCCCCTGTGAGAACTCTCCCAACCCAAAGTTAACACTGCATATACTTTAGATTTTGCATGGAACACTGAAGATTAAATATCACCTTAAATATATTAAATATCACCTTAAATTAAATATATTAAATATCACCTTAAATATATGAAGTCTAAGACCACTAACACTTTAAACTGCGTGCGCATTTGACAAATGAATTAGGAATACATATCACTGAATAAGCATTTTCCTGAAATATTCTGACAGCGCGATGCATGGTGTGGCAATACACTTAGGATTGTTAACACAGTGTACGCTACTCCATGCAGACTTATAAAAATATGTATTTTACATAAATTATGCTTTTCAGAGTAAATTAATATTTATCACATCCCATGATCTTGGCATAATGTTGTTTTCAAAGAATAGAATTAGATGTGTGCAAATTAATTGTGCTCATCATAAATGTCAACTGAAGATTTTTTTGAGTATTCATATGCAGAAAAACAAATCTGTTCCCCATAGTTTATGGGGTGTGCTGTGGAAAGGAACTTACTGCTTTAATCTACCTTGCCTCTTTGCTACGTGCACCATTCAAGACAACCCGTTTCTCAAACACATAGAGGGATTTTCTTCTTCTGTCTATGCTCTTAATGAAAACCTGATTTTTTGACATAAAAAGTCCTTGAGTGGGCAGCATCCGTAGGACACTTTTTCCCACGGTTTGTAGCTGAAGGCAATAAGTCCATTGTCATGGCACAGAATGTACTCAAGTGATGAGCCACTGACCCTTTGAGAGTTACACCTAGGTCAGGTCACAAAGACAGAGGAAACCATGAGCTCAGTAATGTGTGGAACAAATTCTCCCTGATCCCAAGGGACCTGCTGCTGCGTTTTGTTTTATAGACTTTCTGGAGAACTTCATATGCAAACCAGCAATCTGAAGGAGCTAACATGAAAGGGAAAGATGAGTCTCTTCTCATCGCAGTAGTTTCGAGTGTGCCCTCTGCAATCTTAGTAAGGCACCAGACCACTCGGTCCCTTGGTATTACTGCCCCAAGTGTGTTATTGCTCCCACGTGTCACTGTGTGCAGAGCAGCGTCCCTTTACTGTGCCAACGTATACCCAAGTAAAGTACACATATCTGGGTAGAAGGAGTTAGAGTTGTGTATTTACAGGAGTTTAGAAAATTGCACCTCTAACCTCAAGGTATCTTGGGACTAAGACCATCATAGTTTTAAGTATCTTAGATATGGCCAGGATGGAATTCATAGCTCCTTCCTCTTAAGTGACCATTTATGAAGGAGCTGGTGTCATTTTGATGATCCCAGTCTTTTCCAACTAGTAGGGAAGAGCAAAGTGACCAGAGGCAACAGTATAAGCTCAGGGGATATATAACTATTTGCTTTTTTAAAAAATTAAATACAGTGGATAATTAAAACACATAGTCATTATCCACTGTGAAGCTAAAATGTCCCTGCCATGTATTCCTTGTACATGTAATTAAAAATTTTCTTTTACCTTAAATAAATTAGTATGTCACGTTGTATAACATCCCATGTTTCAATGGGTCACTTATTCTTAAATGACACCCTTATTCTCACTTATACATTAGTAAGTGGTAAAAAACATTATAGATGGCTGGACCCAAGGGGAATCTTTTTCCTCTTGGCTAAGAACAAGATCTCCAAAACATAGCCTGAGCTGGATGAGATGTACCTAAACACATATATGTTTGGGAGATGGCAGAGATACTGAAGGCCAGCAATCTTGGAAGACCAGCAAGATATTTGTTTTATGTGGAACAAAGCAATTTATTTTTAACCCATTAGAGGTCAAAGGACTTTAATGTAAAAGAAAAACCATTCTTGGTAACTTTGACTTAATTAGGTATGGAATTCAATTCCTAAGAGGGGAAACATCTCTACCCCCCCTTGTCTATGATTCCATTTCTTCTGCCCTGTGTATAACACTAATGACTCATGGATTTTCCAGCAGGCAAAGAAGGACCTTACCTTGCATGAAGAAGGAGCTAGGGAAAGTGCTGGGCGCTGGTTTGGAGGAAGGATAGCCTGGCGAGTCCCTATTATAGTCGGCAGTGCTTGCTGAAGGAGCGTAGACCTGGGGAAAGAGAACCACATGAGTTCGACTATCTGCATGGATCCAAGTATCTCTACATCCATGACTTGATGAGAAGCTGGCACAAAACATAAAATTTGGATGCTATAGGAGTCTAAACCTGATCCAATCCGAGAAGCACCGCCTCCTTTGGATATAGCAGGAAAAAAGTTCTGTATATTTGTGTTAACATAAAACCATCAGGTATGAGATTTTCCAGTCCAGGCGAGAACACTGCAAACCATGTCTAGTGGTAAACACACTCTGCAGGCCCGAGTAGCCCCCGTCTACAGATTCCTTTTGCTTTAAAACACAGATGGCCCACGAGCATGTTAAGGGCAACACAGCAAGTCCTGCACACAGTCTCTCCCAAAGATAGACCAAACCTCCACATTTCAATTAAAAATTTCACTTGCAGTGTGGGAGGGAGGGAAGAGGGTGGGGAAGGAAGGAGAGAGAATGAACACGAACTAGGAATGAGTGAGATATATATCGGACTATTCCATCCACACAGTATCTGCAGAGATGCATGAAAAAAGGCCATTAAGAGCCTGGATCAACAGAAGGACCACCAACAACCAATGTGTACACAGGAAGAGGGGCTCTCTCTCTTTTTTCAAGTGCTTATTATATTTGTGTGTACAATAAACTTTAAAAGTGTGCCAAAAACTTAATTTACTTAACATTCGTTTATGAACCCTCCTGAGACTTGGGGAGCCAGAGCCTTATAAAAATAGTCCTTATGTTTTCTTGTTTATGTTTCCTTGAAGCAGGGCAGCATCACAGCAAAGCACAAATTCGTAAGGTATAGTTTAACTTCAATTGGTTCTTTCCCTTGCCTTTTCTGCTAAATATAATCTTTTTTTTTCTTCTTTTTAATTTCCATTTTCCTTTGCTCTAAAAGTTCCTCTCCAGATGGTTGGAAAGACTGAACGGCTCATCCTCTTGATGAAAATGGATACCTTCCTGCCTCCATTTTGAAGCAGGCAGCGGCTCACAAGCTTGGCAGTGAGCCTACACTGATATTCACAGGTCACAGTGAGAGGGAGGAAATTCACCAACAAAAAGTCTGCGGCAGGATTACAAAAAAAAATCTATTTTTTTTTTGCCACGTATATCAAACACCCTAGAAATTAGAAATTATATAACTCTCTCAGAACATCCATGACTCATAAAGCATGAGTATTAATTCCAGGTTTAGGATTTCACAAAGGCTAGGTCCACAGAGACAGATGTGGGAAGCGTGCATCTGTATCCATACATCAAATAAATGCTCCACACACCCTTGAAAGTCTGGAGGTCCTGGATGTTAAACAAAACAAACCACACCAGAAAGAGCCGCTCATGCTGTGGGCAGCAAGCATGTTTTCACCCTGAGTCCCAGAGGGATTTAAGTCCCATTTCTCATAGTTTTTCAGTTTGTAATTTTTCTCTAACCCTTAAATGTATGGACGGTAATTTATTTCTGTTTCTACAGCATTCATAATAAGGGGCTGGAGGAAGCCCCACATCATTCCCGAAGTGTCTTTAAGAAACAAAGAGTGAACTATAGGGCAGGGGTCTAGCCGGGGTCTTTCCTGGGAACGAGACAGCCAACAAACAGGTGGGGTGCTACCGCTGACTCAGAAAGGGCCCAAGTGGAGGTAAAAGGGCGAGAGAACAATACCTTCCAGGAAAAGGGCAAAGTGATCACTAAATCACGGCGTTCAAATGCCAGAATGTGCCAGCACACCACGGCTATGGTATGTTCATATGCCTCAGCCTGACATGCAGCTGGCCCATGAGTCCTAATGTAAGCTGAATGTACTCTGCATTGTTTTCCATGTTTCAGAAATCAATACATAGTTACTGGGAAAAACTGGCCTTTTCATACTATTCTTCTACCTGTATACAGGAATTAGCTCTTGGAAGATAATTTGTAGCTTAATTTTAGTAACTACCTCTACCACTACTACTCTTAAACATGAACAATAGAAATATCAGTACCATTTGATCATATTAACATGGTTCCCCGCCCTGTGAAATTATTTCAGACATTTGGGGAAAGATAAGAATTTCTATCATTATTTTAGTTCTATAAAAGACAGCTACTTTGACTCTGAATTATGAATAAATTAAAATACCTAAAGGTAAGATTGCTTAGGCAAATTCATGAACACTGCCTGCTTGTGAAAGAGCATCTACAGATAAAAATATTTCAGCACACACTCCAATGTGTAATTTATGATTTCCTAACTCTATAGTCAATTGGACACTATTATGTAGTCCTGGCTGTCCTGGGATCCAGTATGTAGAACAGCTGGCCTTGAACACACAGATATCTGCCTGCCTGCGCCTTCTAAGTGCTGAGACTCAAGGCTCTCGGTGTGGTGCCAGCACACCAAGTGGGGATTCTTAAGACAAGGTGAAAATTCCTGTTATCTAGAAAAAGAGCACATTTAATGCTATTAAGGGTAATTTCTGTGTGTCTTCCATAACACAAAGTCATTTAGAGAGCAACTCAGATGCCTGCCTCTCACTTTCCCTTCAGAGGCTGTCTTTTTCTCACCTTAAATGTCACGTTAAGGCAAACGGTCTTTATTTTTGTTGATAGAAGTGAATTCTGCATAGATATGTTTTTGGAAAGTTGAAGAGACCAATGAATGTATTTGCTTCAAGTTGCCACATTTTATTTATTTACTAATAGCTGACTGATGTAGGTGCTGGAGATAGAATAGAAGCTATAGAACATCCTCAGGAAACATTCTACCACCCAGCCACATGCCAGCCCCTGCCCATGAGGAAAAGCATGAGTGTTAACGTTCAGAAAATTCAAAGTGGAAGTTCAAGGAACTGTTTCAATATGTGGAACTTGTTAGAGCTACACAATTAATTCGTTATTTTTCTTTATTTTTTATCATTTGATAGATACTGTAATTTAAAATGGTACTGAAGGTAAGAGAGGATTTTACATAAATAGCAATAATAATGTTCACACTACCTTTAATATTTTAAATTTCAATGACAGTGACAGTCAGTGGGCTGCTCTACTGTTTCTATTTTACTTGATTATGTTGTCAGTTTCTCAGTTCCAAGTGGTCTATGTGGCATTTTCTATAAACTATTTTATAATGATATTATTTCCAATAAGTCCTCATACATGTGCCACCTTATTATTTTTCAAGGTTTACAGAAAGATTACCTACCTAACTGGAATTGTTTTTAGCAAGATATACCAGAAAATCAGGTTAAAAAAAATTCAGCCCAATTTGAAAGGAAAACTCCAACATCACTGCAATATATTTAAGTGACCCTAATAAGAAGAAAAGGAAAGTATCACGAGAAACAAAGGCCCATACTCCCCTAGAAAGACAACTTAGATCAAAATGGACAGTGGACACTGACCTTCCTCATAAAGGGAAGGAAGTGTGAAATATTGCCAAATTGGATCAGGGAATGTTATCTGGAGCCAACGGGGCATCACCCTTCCACTCAAATCATTTGTTGATAAGAAGCCTCCTGGAAAATTAATAATATAATATATTTTGCATCAAAGGTTGGTATCACCATCTTCCCTGTCATAATTCTGAATTTAAAGTAAAACCACAGAAGCTGTAAGATTAACAAAATTGTCTAGATAACACTAAACCACAGATTGATGGAAGTATAAAAATAATTTTATTTTACAGATAGACTTTCTATTGTAGCCATGTAGAGATGGCACACAAGTTTAATCCCAGTACTACAGTAGGCACATTTGCTGCACCCAATGACCTTTTCGAGCCACCAAGAAAATGATATAAGTTCTTCTGACATTATAAAAAAGGATTAAGCAGGAATACCCACCCATAAACCGAGTAGAGTGGAGGGAGTGTGTTCCCTGTTCTTCCCTCTCTTGGCCTATGGATTTCATTCAGGAGGATTTAAACATAACAAAGGTTAGATTGCTCAGGATCACTGAAGAGCAGATTTTGTGGTAGAAGTTCACAATCTCATTCTTCTAACTTTCCTAATGATGGGATGCAGTGGTACTACCAACAATACACTCCAGTTGAAGAAGGGTGGAGAGGCAACACGGTCAAGTGTACTGGTCCTGATGACCCGAGTCTCATGGTGAGTTTCAGCATTCCACGTTTAACCTCTCCGTCTCCAGGTTCCTCTCTCTACAGTGGGAGCCACGGGACCTACTCTGCAAGCTTGAGCGAAGTAAATGGTGCTTTGGGTGTAAAGTGACTAGAATGGATCCTGACACACTGCGAACATGTAAAAAAATATTATCAACCACTTGTGTTCAGGTCTTGTCATAATTTTTATTAAGCACACAAATGCAATTTAGAAAAGTTTGCCTTTTCCCCATTAAAAATCGGCTAAGCAACAATAAGGCCCAGAAAGTAGAACTGTGCATCGAAGTCTCTATTAAAACCAATTCTTCCTTCTCTTTTAGTTTTTTAATGACTTATTTTTATTTTATGTGCTGTGGTGTTTTGCCTGCATATGTATCTGTGTGAGGGTGCCAGATCTCCTGGAACTAGAGTTACAGACAGTTGTGAGCTGCCCTGTGGGTGCTGGAAATTGAACCTGGGTCCTCTGAAGGAGCCAATAGTGCTCTTAACTGCAGAGCCAACTCTCCAGTCCCCGATTCTTTCTTCTTGAAGATGAGACATTCTTTATTTCCACATTTCATTTATTTTCATATATTTTAAAGTATAATGAAATGACATTATTTTCCTCTTTAACTTTTCTCCCTCCAGACTCATCCATGCCCCTACTCTCAAACTGATACTCTTTATTATAGCCACATGTACATACATGCGTATGCAAGAATATGTATACATGTATTCATGCATATATAAATATGAAAACAATACAACCCAAAGGTCTGTTTTTGTTGTCTATGTGTAGGATAAGACTTTTTTTTTTTTGATTTTTGATTTTTGGAGACAAGGTTTCTCTGTAGCTTTGGTGCCTGTCCTGGAACTAGCTCT
>LOEQ01000112.1:563449-574143 GCA_001685075.1 Bramus lutescens | reverse complement strand
GTACATAGACGCCAATAAAACCTCTGCTTTCCTCAATAAAGAAGCACACTTAAGACAGAACTGTTACTGCTAACCGAGTGGTCACATTACACCTTAGATGTTTACAAGGGCCAGTTCAGAAAGCATTTTCTAAGTGGAGCCACTGAAAACCCAAGACAGTAAAATGGCCAGCAGAGACTGAATAGATTCTCTCTGTTATGACATCACATGCACATTTGAGATTCTGAGATCTTGGCATATATGACACTACTAAAATCTTACATCGGCTCTCCATAAGACAGGCAGAGGGGTATCAAAGAGAAATAAAGGAAAGCAATTAATAATGATGTCCCAACTTGGCACACCTTTCCATAACTGTAAAGAGACCCATTACCAAGCCCTGCGAGGATGCAAGTTCTTGTCATGACTGACAGGGCCAACTGATGACAATATACACTGCTAACATATTACTTTTGATAGGTCAGGCATAGCTCCAGCAATATTATGTATATAACTTTTTTCTTTCCCTTAGCCCATTGTTAGATTAACATTGTATTTTCACAGATTAAGACCCCAAGGCACAGAGAGTTTACATAACTAAAGAGCTCAACTAAGTGGCAAATTTGAGATTCAGAATCATATAGTCCCATTTCAAACTTGATCTCTTAAGTATAATGATGGCTAGTTTTGATAGTTATGCATACTCCAAAATGACTGAAGATGGGCTCCCACCAAACGTTTTCCAAAGTCCTGGTCAGATCATTTAGGAACCATGACCCCAGCAGTCAGACAGCCACTTTGTCCAAAGAGGACACAGGAAGTCTCTAATGGGGGCTGCTGCAAGAAACAGGATTTTCAGAATGTAAGGAAGAGAAGGTATCCATAGAGAGTTGTTTATTGTTCACTGTTTCTGGAGATACAAAGTGATACAAAATCATCTGCTAAGAGTTCCATGGGATTCAGGGATGAAAATAACCCAGGACAATAATAACACAAGAACAATAAGAAGAGAAAACAGTATCACCTGTGCACTAAATACAGAGCGGACACAGCCTTATCTGTGTGGGCTAGCCTCTAGCTCTAAGGCTTCATTTCATTTTTACAACTGCAGTTCTCTTGCGCTCGGCATTAACTGAGCAGATGCCATGTGTTTGCTATTGCATTCAACTTGGTATATCACAACAAGGTCCACTCTCAACATCGTGAGCACCTTGGCCTGAACTTCAAAAGGGCCTTAGACAAACCAAGCTACTCCTTGCTAAAGGTCTCTTGAAACAATGACTTGCACCAATCTAGGACCAGCTGAAATCTGACTTCTTACTGGTTCTGTCCTTATGTCACCAATTCCCACAGGAGTTGGCTTCATCACAGGGTCAGGGTTGGCACAGAGAAAATACCGTGGATGTTAAGTACATCACAACTCCTTAATATGCTCGACATCTAACTAAGTTGTTACCCAACTTTTAGTGATGGATGCTCATCAGGAAATTTAAAGATAATGTTCAAAAGAGTGTTTTGCATGACCACAACAACTTTTCATCACTCTGGCTATTTTAAGTCCTCAAGAGCTATAATTCTATCACAGGTTCTATCTTTATTTACACGAATCACAACAGATTCTGATCTTCAGGTATGTATAACAGATTATCTCCTATCTCAATGCTTTCTTCACCTTCAGCAGCCAAATGTGTTTTTTTTTATGATGACAAGAACTGCTCAATTAGGAGGTGTTGAAACACCAAAGTGGTGTGTGTTGTGTCTGCCAATAAATAGCTCCATGACCTCGAGAGATACTGTTTTCTCAGTTAAATAAGGGCTCCAAATTTGCAGGAAAGCAATTTCTATGACTCTACACTAATGATAGGAATGAACTCTAACTCCAGTGCTGATTATTGCTGTTATCCTATACTGTAGTGGCCTACAAGAAGTCGTTTTAAGGCTATCTAATAAGAGCAATGTTGTTTTTTTAAAAGGCAGATATGTTTGAATGAATGTATGAGTGTACAGTGCCTACCATAGAGGTTCAAATATCACTAAATACAATGAAGGAAGCATGAATAAAGCATTACAGACAAGATACATAAGAGAGTGAGAATATTATAACAACATAGGAAAAATATGCATTCCACCAGGATAGATCTTAATGATTCCACTTTTCACTGTATTTATTGTTGGGTTTTCTTTAGAGAGTAGAGGAATCACCATAATGGCCCATCCATTATGATTCTGAATGCACCACTCTCTACTTCCCTTTGAACTCCAGTACCTAGGTTCCTGCCAGACTCATGGATATTAACTGTTGTGGTATAACTTTTAAAAGGGAATAGCTCAAGTTTAGGCACGATTAGGTACACAAATTCACTTCACTGCTGAAGACCTAGGTCAAGGCATATGACTATAAAGAATAAAAGCCTGATACCCTGGAGATATGTCCTGACCACAAGACTATTATTCAGTACATCTTCTATCACTTTGCATCTTCAGGAAGCAATACTGTGCGGTTCCTTAGAAAGGACCTGAGGAAGTTGGTGAAGTTATGAAGAACCAACAGTGTACCCAGAAGGCTGTGTAGAAAAGAACATGTTCATAATTTTATAATTTGACCTTGTGGAATCTAAATGAGTTATCTCTACTTCTCCAAACCCAAACGTCTTCAGTTGTTGTGGCTGCATACAGTAAACACAAACAGGGGCAAATTCCCAATGCTTGTCAGGAAGGGAGGAGAGGCATTTAGAAAGTTGTTCTAAATACAAACAGAGGATAACAATTTCAGAAGTAGAGACCCAAGAAATACGGGCAGAATTGGATTCCATGGGAAACCGAGAAGATGAGAACAGATGGAGCCACCATGACCAAAGGGCTGTAGTTATATACTTTGACATTTAACTTAATCGCATAAAAGGAAATTTCGTTAAATTCTATGACTGATCCATTGTTCAGGGTTGAAACTCTTCAAGACTTATTATTTTTCACAATCATTCTGAGATCAACTGTCTATCCAAGTGGTCGATCATCCTACTCATATTGTATCATTAGGAGAAAGCAGGCAAGAGAAAGGTTGAGTGTCTAAACATCCCTGTCGCCATAAAACTAAATGAGGTTATGAACTGGACCACATCCTATGTCTTTTCAGTCCAAAATCCAGGTCAGAAGGGACAGCCCTTAAGCCAAATAGCCTTACAAATTACCAATAGTCTAAGCGACCTGAAGGTCACCTTTCATAACAGTAAATGATGTTTACTGATGGCGAGCAGAATTTCCAGCAAACTCTAGGCTGTGCTTTGAAACATCAAATTTAGCACTGGCGCTTCAAACAGATGCTTTCCTCTCTCGTGTACCAAGAGAGCTGCAATGAACACCGCGTCTCCAATCTGCTAGAGTTCTGAACAGCCATGGTACACTGCAAAATTATCACCCCATCTCCCCTTTCACTGAGCTGAAAAAAAAATAGGAATTATCTCTTTTCTGTTAAAACATATGGCCTTAACTACTTTCAATGGAAAACAAAGGCATGAAATAATTACCAAATGTAGGCCTCTGTGGCACAGATTGAAATGAAAAAAATGGTATGCAAATTGTCAACAAGCCAATCAGCTTCCTCTCTGCTACTCATGTCGGTGCCCCACCTCTCCTCCACATTCAGGGAAAACTTTAGGTAAAGTCAATCAGCCATAGTTCCCCAGTTTAACTCAGAGCAGAGCTTCTATCTAGCACAAGGCTAGAAGTTTCTGGATGTACAAAATAAATATGGAGAAACTATATTCAATAACAACAGTTATTTCAAAACTTCTTCAAGGAAATGAGGGATTAAGAAGAACCTTGTATTTCTGAAAAGAGACCATGCAATAGAAAACTAAGTAGTCAACAATAATTAGTTTGTGTCTTCAGGCATATTCAAAACATAATTAAGTTGGCTTTCTTTAATAGTGAAATTCTAGGTATTTTTTCATATGATAAATTTTTTTCTTAATTTTGGAGACAAACAGTTCAACCATTTACTACCAGCTATCTTATTAATATTTTGGAATAAGGTCAGTATAAATATATGAAAACAATACCAATTTCTTTAATAATGCAATTATAGTAACCATGTTCCTTTGATGTCTGAGAAATGTAACTTTTAATAAGCCTCTTACTTTGTTTAATAATCTTGGATTTTCAAAACAGAAATGTCAAACCCAGATGGTTTCTTAATATGGATAAAAAGTTCAATCTTTGTTCATACAATTAGCAAAGAATAGATCTTCTCTTTGGAAATTCCTAATCAATAGTTAGATAGATAAAGAAAAAGAAATTGATATGCATCTATTGTATAGACAGTCTGTGTATAAGGCAACATTAAAGTCAGAGTTTATGAAATATGGCCAGAAGGCTAGAAAATAGCTGTATAATGACAGGGATGTTCCACTGGGATCATGAAGTGTTTGGAAACTAATCAGATGCCATGATGGCTCAGCATCCTGAATATACTAAATAAGCCTGAATTGTTCAGTTTGTACTGGTTAATTTTACCTTAACTAAAAATCAATCAACAGAACAAACCAATATAAACTACAATAGCACATAGCTGAGGAAAAGAATTGACTTCAGACCCATACATAGTGAAGACTTATGTGTAGGAAGACAGATTGTGGACCATAGCTCCAGAGTGCTCAGTTTTGCTGTAATTTTCTAGACAATCAGGTAGCTAATGTAGTTAGCTCGAGGAACAGAGGCTGCCATCTCAATGAAACGCAAACTGCCCTCCTGCCCAAGCCACTCGCGGTCTTTGTTAGCAGGATCAATATTCTCTCCTTCTACAGAAACAAGTGTGCGCTTGTTTCATGACAGGTCTTAGGTCAGTCCTTCAGCTACAAGGATTGGTAACTGTAGGCAGAAGACCTTTCTAGGTTTGGCTGTGTCACTAATGAATTGAACATGGGCAGGCAATCCACTGTGTCGCACGACATTCATTGGAGAATGGGACCATGCTACAACAAGGTCAGATCTCAGGGTATCTTATTTGCAGAGCCTGCCCACAGACAATAATTGTGACAGTTTTCTTTATAGCAGACTACTGGATATGTAGGCAACTTACTCCTCTCTTTCCTCTGACAAGCTCTCGGAGTAATGGGTATTTGTGTGTGATGTCAGAAACAATATGGACCAAATTACCTTCTGACAAAGGTCATTTCAATAACGTTAATGGAAGATTTTTCAAGCTTCCCTTTACTTTTAGAAATGTGTATCTTTTGTGAATTACTCTGGTCTTATCTTCCAAAGAAGACAATGGTCCTGCCCTTGACGGTCATTTTAGAGGCTACACTGTAAGGCATGACCAGAGAAAAGTTCTTCCTAGAGTAGAGAGCCAATAAAATTTATCAAATAAATGAGGAACAGAAGAAAAGGGAAAGCAAGCCTTCTCCAACCCCAATGTTTACTCATCATCAGATTACCAATTTTGAAGGACCTTCCCAGAATCTTTCATATGTCAGAAACTGCCCTCAGAATCATGAATGGGATTTCTTAGAGGATGGTAAGTAAGAACCGATAGAGGCAGCACAGCTGGAAAAGAAATTAGACTGACATTGTACAGTTGCCCCAAACCAATGTGCAAAGTTTCTCAAGGCTTTCACCACAGTAGAGTCTCTGAATCTGCCTTACTATGTTTGGGCAGTGGAACTCAGTTTTCACATCCCATATTCTCAAAATAAGGTTGCACGAAGTTATAACAAATCACAAGCTGCAAGCACTTGAATTTACCTGCTCTACTCCAATCTGAAACTCACCCAGAGCCATAAGCTAGGGAAGAAATGCATCACTTTGGGGGTGTAGAATTAGGGCTCACAGATAAGAAGACAGCAAACAAGAGAACTCTTGCTGCATGTGTTCCTAATATAGTCCTCCCTTTCCCCTTCGATGCTTCCAGGGATTCCCCTGCCCCCATCTGGTTGGACTGGATCAATCATTCTGCCATTTACACATGTTCTACTTTTTTTGGCAGTCTCCGTTTTACCCCAATATATTTGATGCCGTGGGGTGAATAATCCTTCTTCCTATCATTCCTTTTTGTTTCCTAGTAAACAAGATGCCAGGTGGTTATCTTCCAATGCGTATTCTTCAATTTTGCTGCCTTGATTCTCATTTAATGTTCATTCCTGCAAATGTGGGAAAGGTCGCCTCATCTATCTTTCTTCTGCAGCCTGAGATTCCTGATCAGTGTTAGTAGAGTACACTCAAGATGTCTAGTGACTTTCTTCTGTCCAACCTATTCAGTGATCATCTAACACTTGCCCATACTAGACATGAAACGAGTATCAGTGGGATGGCTTAGCTGTCCTACAAGGCTTCTAGCCACCCCCAGAATAAAGAACTAGATTAAAGTGTGTTTTTAAAGTAACCAAAATAAGCAGTCCCTAAATAGGAAAGATGAAATCTACTGCCTCCTTCTAACTTCAAACTGATAATCTCAAGTGAGAAAGCTAGTCCAAAGAGCAGATATAGGATTTCAGCCAAGTGCATGTCAGAGATGTACAGCTGGTGGAAGGAGCCTGAAACTCTGGCTATGTTTGTCCCCTAAATTCCCTGTGTTCTGCTCCTGTACTTAAAGCCAGATGCTGAAGAACACAATATCAAGGAGAGAGGATACAAAGGCTCTAAGGATTTCGCAATTGTCCCAGGATTTAGAGTCCCTACTGTTAAGTCGCCTAGAGCATTGCCTGAGAGAGAACAAAGCTTCCACTTCCCATATCTCTTAGGAGCTCAGGAGTAAAAGAGAGCGGAGACTCAACAAGGGTCTGAGATTGGTGATGCACTACCCATCTTCTAGGATGGAACAGTTGAACCACAGTATGGTTCATGCTCCTCCATTTTGACTGCCACTGGGTTTTGGCTTCTGTTTAACCAGAAAGTTGACATTGGTGCTGGTTTCCTAAAAAATGATGCTTTTCTTCTGCTATGTGTCAGCTCCATCAGAGAGGGCCATCTCAATGTGACTGTTCTTAAGGTGACATGATCTCTGGTGCTTTCTAAAATAGTCTAATGTAAACCAACTGGGTGAGAAAATGCTAAGATTTTTCATTTCCTTGAAATGTGATGCTACTTTTGCGCTTCTAATTGGAAAAAAATTAAACTGCAAGCAATTAAGTGTGGAGGAGTGGACCAAAGGTGGCTCATATTTGGGCATATGGTAAATTGATTTGCCATTGAACTGGGAGGCGAATATTAGGCATGGGTGAGCCAAGCCATGTTTTGTGTTTGTTCAATGTCTCATACTATTTTTTCAAATGTCATAGGCTCAGCAAAACCCAAAACACATTTTCTCAGCACTTCTCCCTTTTTCCACCCATGTGTATTTTGAGAGAAGTTTAATTCATATGTTTCTGATTTATTTACATGCAAGTCATCAGAATGTTGTTTTGTACTAGCTATTTGATGTCTAGGAAGCCTGTTGAGCTTTTCCTTTGAGGTTTTCTCTCCCCGCCCCAGGATCAGAAAGCAATGATTTGCAAACAGTAAAAAAGCTAGGGGAAAAAAAGTGCTCTTCAGATTCCCCAATATTCCTCCTCAAAGGTTCAGATTGTGTTCAAAACGCAGATAGTATGAAGTCTGAGTACGAGTCTAACTTGGCAGATGTATTTTGGTGTTCCTAATTGACACCGTCCTTGAAATTACTGATCTCTTCCCTGTGTCTACATGAAAGTGCATACTTGCAGTGAATGGCTACCACAAACAGATCCTAAGAAGAGATGGCAGGCTCTTCAGGAGGAAGTGAATGGGGTGTGCTACCCGGTATCTGTGGACAAGGCCTCCTCGGTCTCCAGAACAAAAGCTAAGAAGCCAGATTCCTCTGCTGTGAAAACAAGCACTGGGTTTCCCACACGGGAACTGCACCTTCCTTCTCTGCCCCAACTTCTGAAACAGAACGGACTCAGGCATCAGTGGGTGGGTGACTACATACATTTAAAAACATTCATATCCTGTGAATCTTTCTCCATTTGCTAACAGCTAGAATCTAATCAATCAATCATCAATCAATAAAACTGCCCAACCAAAGAATCTTCTTAGAGTTTGAAAGGATGGACAGAATTTCAAGACTAATAAGTAGCCTTCCACAAGGCAGCCTTTTCTTCTCCTTTAAGGATGAAGACACTGAGTAGTGGAAACATGTGAGGAGACTTTTCATCTTTTAACATCATCCATATTCCCCCCAAAATTGATCACTGGAGTGAGATTTTATAAATTCACATCAGATTTTAAGAGCTATTGATAGTTATTTTTGTTGCCCACTTTTAAAAGAATTATATATAAAAGCAGATTGTTTCCTTGGTAAGTTTTCTTAAATTTCAGACTGAACACTGAATTAATATTGGGCAAGAAGCAGAGAAGCAGTCTCAAATGGTACCTTCTGCCTCTGTAGTTTTCTTACACACACAGGGACACATTTCCCATCAGACTGGGGCTTCTGGGTGGGGAGGCAGATTAGCAATGTGGATAATCTGAGGAATCCTTGAGAGAATTTTATATATAACCCCCTTCAAGGTGGAGATAGCTCTCTTCAAGAAAGCTCTTTCCCATTTTCCATTTCAAAACCAGAATGGTGCTAGGACTGAGAAGATTCAAAATGTCTTCTCAAATCAAGTCTCTCTCCAGCAAGCTGTTGTTAAGTGACCTGGCATGGTGCAAGTCAAACCAGCAATCCATGCACAGATCTGTTGTAGAAATGAGCCACTGGAGCTTTCAGGAAAGCAGTGTGTGTGTGTGTGTGTGTGTGTGGTGTATGTGTGTATACAGAATATATACATAAATGTTGCTATTGTTCTTATTGTTCTGTCTCCACATCAGCCTTCTCAATGCAGCTCTCCCAAAGAGGCTAATGATGGCACAAACAACACGTAGAAATGCTTAATCTTTATGTATGTGTACACCGAACCAGTCAAAAATCCAAAGAGCAGCTTTTAAAGCATGTGACTTTGTCCGGAGTAACTCAACTAATTGCTAGTTGCTTTAAATGCACACATTTCCGATCATTTGTTCACATGTAAGATTACAAGATGTCAAAATTACTACCATTATCAAAGTCCTAAGAACGCAGTCATTTAACAAAGCAAGAATAGACTTCCACACAGCAAAGAAGTTGGCTTAGGCAAATACCTGAACCATTGGAACAATATGCTTGCTCTTCCCTACGGAACCCAATATATAGAAATCTCTATCCCAGTCAGGTTCATGACCTTTTAATAGACATAGCTAAGCTTTGTTATGCAAAGCTGGTCTGGAGAACAAACAATCTGGAACCTCACCTATTTCCTTTCCTTCATTCCTTCCTTTCTTCATTTCTTTCTTTCTTTTTTGAAATAGGATCTTACTGTGTAACCCTGGGACTCAGTATGTAGACTAGGCTGGCCTCAAACTCACAGAAGACTGCTTGCTTCTTCTTACATGCTAGGATTAGCTTGAGCAACCACAGCCAGCCAACCTCACATTTTTAAAAACCTTCTTAGGGGATACCTAATAAATTACAAAAACTTTACTAGGAGCCTCTGTAATTCAAAGTGCTCTGATTCTTAGATTTTTCAACTGGATGAAGTTTTTAATAGAAACACACACACACAAAATATGTCACATCACCTTTCAAACTATGTAAACTAACAACTGTGTGTATTATTTTCAAATGCAATAGTTGGAATAAAAAGGAAAGTTCTACTTGATGGGCCATCAGTCTATGGAACAGATTACATGTGAATCTGAAAGCATCACAGAAAATGTTCATGGGCAACATGAAACATGTCTGTAATGTTCCTTTACCCCAGTCCCCCACTAGAGCGTCCCTTTATCTGTCAGTGGTGCAGGCCCAGCTGGACGTCAGCGACAAGGAGCCTTCTCAGGGCAGCCCCTGCCACTGCATATCCAGTAAGGAAGAAGATATTGCATGTGGCAGACGGGTCACCAGGCATCTCCTTCCAGCAGCGGCAATACTCACTCACAGACATTGCTTTTCCCCACTTTTAGGGCTGATGATGCATGGACAGACCGAATCTGATAGAACTCCTTCATATCCTTCCAGTGCCCCTTGGTGGCATGAGCTCAAACAAATTCCCAGTAGTGTCTGTAAACCACCCCCCACCCCACCCCCACAATCAATATCTACCGCTACTAATTTTTCAGCATCATGTCAAAGTTTAACAACCTTCACCAACAGACTTTTAAAAACGTGTCCTGAGCTTCTAGGGGAGGGACCTGCCCCAACTTGTTTTTGACTTCAGCACACTCATGACCATCTTGATGGAATGACCTGCTCTAAGATTTTAACAGACTAGTGGACAATTCTTTTTGTTTGTTTTAATTGAAGGTCCTTAATGCGGGCCACATGTGATCTGGACGTGCCGAGGAGGCAGGGTAAGGAAAGTAGCGTGGTAGAGAGGTAGGGGACCATGGGGAAGAGGAGAAGGTGGGGAGCGGGTGGATGATGAAAAGACCAGTCCCACAAGCAAAGCACATTAGCAGCCCAGAGTGGAAAGGGCCGGAAGGAAAACCCACCCACCTCACCCCTGCGCTCATTCTATCAACCTGCAATTGCTGCAATCAAAACCATATGTCGGTTCTTCCAGATCTTTCTCACAGGACAAACATGCAAAGGGCCTCAGGCCTGGCGTTGCCATCAAATGGTAATTGATACCATATGAGCCACAAAATAGAAAAGCACATGCAAACAGCAACCTCTCTCTCTCTTTCTC
>LOEQ01000112.1:546069-563406 GCA_001685075.1 Bramus lutescens | reverse complement strand
GCCCTTTCTCGGCCCCTTGAGAGGGATGAAATTGCAGGTCTTGCCGGGCTGCTAAGTGCACCATGCACCACAAAAAACAAGTGTATGAGGCTCCAGCAACCACCTGTAAATGAGAGCAGGAGGAGGGTCCACAAGCCAAGAACTCAGCCCTGAGAACAGGCGGAGGCTAGGGGTCACCCTGGGTTAACGCAAGGTCATCGATCATGGAGGGAACTGAGCACAGGTGTAAACCCGATCACAAGCTCAGAGCAGGGAATAACCCTCTGGTCCCTCGGCACATCCGTCTAGGACAAGCCTATCCCTCTAAACCACATCTGTGAGGGAGTGGGAAAGTGGAAACCGCTTCCCAGTTACAAGGCAATTGGAAGCAAAGTGACCCCGATCCTGTATCTCTCCTACTCTCTCCCTGTGAGAGGCTTTCTCTGCATGTCATTGTTCTCCATAGGAGAGAGAAAAGGAAAGAAAAAAAAATCAAGCAAACGAGCGAGCTGGAGGTCCTGGCAGTTGCTGGCTGGCAGTTAATACAGTAGGTAAAATCCGTCTCTTATTTCCACCCGCACTGACAGAACCGCCAAGTAGCACGCGGCTCTCGCCTCTGCATGTATATATTTTCTTATTAACTCGATCGGGCAGAAATTTGCAGAGATTTGTTTGGATCTGGAAGTCACAACAGAACGTCAGTTTTACAAACCAAGGCTCATTCTGTGGTGGAATGTACAGCCCTGGACCAAACCATTCCCCCCACACAAGCTATTTGTTCCAATTCCTCCAGCAGCCGCTTCTGAGCAAACAACTGAGTCTAAACACACGCGATGGCTCTCCGTTCTCTTCCTTCTGCCTAGCCCCTTATATGTGGTATTTTCATCTTATAGATCGTATGAAGTTTAAATATTTTCCAGATGGGACGAGGGAGTACAGAACCCTGTAAACACTCTAAGTTATAAAAGGACCAACTAAATACTTAAAACAGAAGAAGATGACAGCCACATGGTTCCTCTGCCAGCGGGAAACTGGTGAGTTAACACTGGCAACTGTAGGAAGGGGGACAGAGAGCAATCCCCAACCCCCAAGCCTCAAGATGGGCTGATGCCTCTTCATTTAGATTGGATCTATTTATATCCTTTCTATGTAAACCAGTTCCAAAAAAAGGAGATTTAAACTCAATTTAAAATTCAGTACATCTCAGTGGTAAGAAATCCAACTATGTTTATAACCTGAAGATAAATTCCACTGTCCAGCAGTGGGGAAAATTAATAAAGCCTATTAATTCCATACATCTGCCCTGATCCCAGCAGCCCTTTCTCCCTTTAAGTGTGGCAAGACCTGAGTAAGGTCCTGCAGACTTGAGAGGTTCATGACAGCACACTAAGCCAAGAAGGAGGGGATGAGTAACCGAACTCAACAGAGTGGAGTTGCACGGGCAGGGGATGGAAACCAAAGCTCTGATGAAGAAAGACAGGGGAAAGCAGATGGCAACAAGGCAAAGCATCAGTGTGGCTTAGGAAGTGTCAGGCCAAGCGGGCTGGGGACAGACCACTCTGGGGAGACTCGGGACTTCCTTACCTCTGCTCTCCCTTCGTGGTCCACGCAACATAACCCTGTATGTGAGCATCTGCATTGTTTAAATTTCATCCCGTGGTGGTGTTTGCTGATTGGTCAGGCATGGCTGACAGCATCAGGATTGCAATCTGACAGACAAGAGCAAGCAGGACCACAGCCCAGAACTCATAGTGGGAGGCAGAGAAGCGATCTCAGGCTGGGTTGTGGTGCTCAGACCTGCAGATGTCTGCAGCAAGGCCTGGGGCTGGCTTGGGGGTGGGAGGGCCTAGGAAGAGGCTGAGAAGAGTACGTGAGGAGGGGAGGTGGGACAGGCCAAGCCACTCAAATGACCAGGCTTCAGGCGTCACCCTGGCATGGATCGTATCTAGAAAGTTCTTTCTTGCCGTTCCCTGCTCTTCTTACCTCAGAATCACAGGCTTCTATCCCTGAATCTGTTTTCACAGAGTCACACTGGCTAGTGTTTCCAGTCTGGGGATACTGTAGCTAAGATCTCAGGCTCATTTATTTATTTTTATTGAGGCAGGGTCTCATGTAGCTCAGGCTGGTTCCCAGCTCACTGTGTAATGAAGACTGCCCTTTAACTCCTGAACCCCATGCCTCCTCAGGCCTCCCCCTCCCATGGGCTAGGATTACAGGCATTTGTCATAACTACAGGCTTTCTTTTCAGGTATTTATTTCTCCAAACTTCTGATGCTTTCCCTGGGATACAGAGATCCCAACTCACAAAAGCCCCCAAACAGGTAGCTTAAGGGGTCCTCACATCATTGACTGTCGGCAGTAAAGCAAGGATGGGAAAAGACAAGGCGGCTGAAGGTGCTTGAAAATGAAAAGTGAAGTTGCTGTAGGAATTGTCAAACGAACAGAGAAGAAATAAAATAGACTGAAAGTAAGCCAGGAAAGGTGAACCAGGATTACTGAGTTATAGGATATGCCTTTATTTTGAGCCACTGCCTATTTCTTTCTAGGCCAGTAGGAACCAAGTATTTCTGGCTGGCCAGACCTCACCTTCTCTACTCCGGTCCAATCTTTCTCCTCCTTCTTCTCTTTCTCTTCCTCCTCTGTCTCCCCCCCCCACCCGGCCCCGTCTAACACTACAGCTGAGGTTACCTTCCATAAACACAACTGTTTTCCCTCCTAGGATTTTTCACCTTACTTTCAGTGTAGCTGACTGCCTGACTTCATTCCCAGACCATCTAGATTTATGACTGCACAATTCTGAAGAAAACTTAGAATTTAATGCAGATATCTCACTGTCCCCCAAGGATGCTGCTTTCCTAACACTTTCTCTTGGGAGGACTTGGAGATTATCGCATATTCAATAATTCTAGAAGAAGAAAAGATACAAGATAAATCCAGGACAACAGCAATAAAAGAGATGGATAAAAGTGGGTGGAAACTGTGGGCCAAGCACAGACCTGGGAGACTATATCATTAAGACAGGTTCAATGAGTGGATAAAAGAGACAAGATGCTTTGGTGGAGGGGAAGGCTAACACAACTCGGAAAGCAAGATTTAATAAAAACTAATCCTTAAAACCACCACCACTGATTGAACGTCAAATCTGAAAAGTGAGCTTTTAGAAGAGGGCGAAATACAAGCCTCTGCTTAAAATAAAATAAAAACTCTACTATGATTAGCACCCAAAAGGAAAATTTTTAAAAAAAATCTCATTTTTCTCTTCTACTGTGTAAATACTGGTTATATGGATCAATTTTTAAAAATTAAGCTGGGAAAACACACCCCTAAAATGTGAACACAAGAGAAGACTCTGGCTTGGAGGAAATGTGTATGAGAAGGACAACATCAAAAGGTGAGGGACATAACCATCGGTCAAACTGGAGGGTCTGTGTGACGGGAGGAAGGAGGCTGTGGGCATGAGAAGCCCATGAAGAAAGAAGTGGTCAGAAGACCACAAAGAAAAACCCAGTGGGAAAGAAATATACTAGGCAAGTACACAGAAATGACAACAGAAAACATGAGCTGGAATACAGGAACATGATATCAGGAGGAGCTACATGCGTGCAGCAGAGAGGAGAGCAATCAGAACTGGGGGAAACGACAGTGCGTCAGAAGCACAAAGTAATCTCCACATGTTGCCAAATTATGCTGTGTACAAGAACCCTTAGAGGCGGGGAAGAGTATAAAGAAAAAAACTGCATACTTCCTTGAACTCCCTTTTGAACTGTAACCCCCGCCCCCATAACTTCCAGGACCTGATTATAACTGCAGGAGCAACCAACAACAGTCACACCAAGGGCTTTAACAGGATGCTCATCAGGTATGAACCTGGGTGTTCTGCAGATGGTCCTCCTCCCGTGGAGTTCTTCGTTATCCAGAACACTCAAGGGTACAACCTCTTTGGAGGACTATTTAAGCAAACGTGCTGCCCCCAAACCAGTGGCAAAATGATGGCCCTTATTTAAACGCCACAACTATGTGCCACACTCCAAGACTAACCTGCTGACAAGTTAGTACAGTGGCCATCCCTGAAGAAGAGAGTGTTTTTCATGTCAGTCTTGAGGACCTGAGCAACTCATCAAGGGCATGGCTCGGGTTTTTAACTCAGAAGAGGATCAAGTTGGTTTTAGTGATAAAGCAGTAATTGCATATTTGGTGGAAAAAGCCTGCAGCTCTGACGAGCAGCGAAGGAAGCTGGCTGACAGCAATTTCAGGTGCTGGGACGCAATAAAAACAATGAAGAAAGAAAATGTTTGCTTTTTCTGTCAACCGAGATGTCAGTACCCATTAATAAATCTATCTGCTAAATCTACTCTTATTCATGTGGGACATCACCAATTTAAAGTAAAATAAATTATCTTTAATTAAATGGAATTGTCGTCTTCCTCCCGCTATCATCCCCAATTATTCTCCTTAATCAGCCCTTTAGGGAGAAGGCGAGATAGACTGCCGAAAGGCACACTGACTATAAACAATTTCTCTTTCTGTCAAGGGATGAAATTTTTAATTTTGATTACAGTTTATAACTATAATTTTTGAATATAAGGAATGAAAACTGCAAAATCTTATCATTTATGGGGGAGGGAAACAGTACATGGTCACTTCCAAACTCCCCCTTTCTCTTGTGAACATTTCAGAAGAAGCCATGCATGGACAACAAATTAATTATTTCATCGTAATTTATTACTTTTATTTCTGATAAAAAAAAAACCCTGCTAGTTTTAATGAATACCTTAAAGTGCACAGCATTAACTCAATGTCATCTTCAATGGTTTTAGGTTGTTAAGCTTTCAAAACCTGGTATTTCTGAATGGTATCGATTCATGTTTAGACAAGAGCAGCATATGTACTTTAAATATTAAGACAGGGCACTGGCTAACAGGCAAGGCTGAACCATTTCTAGCTATTCAATAATTTCTCCTCTGATTCCCCAGGGAAGTGGGAGCAACTGCACCAAAACTCTAGCAAGAGCACCATATATGTGAAGCAAGTGACATACTGCAGAATCACACCAGGTCAGCGCTTATATGAACGCAGCAATGGCCTTAAAATAAATGAGGAAACCGACAATCAACTTGTGTAGTATCTCATCCCAAACTCAAAGGCAGAGAGATGAAATATTATCCCATGAGCAATGAAGAGGGAATGTAGGAGTAACTGGCCCATCTCTGGAACAGCCATCCTTCCCCTAATGCCAGTGACACCCAAGTAGGTGTGTGTGTCTGTGTGCGCGCATACATTTCACTTTTTATTATAACCATGGTCTTCTGGTAGGAGAAAGGGGAGCTTGCTTTTATAATTGGAGAGCACATATTAATTATTTACAGATAAACAGGTTGGAGCACTGACTACTTCCTCACTACTTACTGTTACTTTTAAAAATGTATTTTTTTTCCAGGGTGTAGCACTGTTTTCGTTTAGCATGCCTTTGAATTGCCGCCTACAGAAGTAAAAAAGGAAACCGCAGCTATACAAGCCTGCTGACTTTCTTATAAAAGAACCGTTTTAAACTTGTTTATACTACTGATTCCAAATGAATTCAAGATGGTGGCTAGTTAAAGAAAGAGAGCCCATGCCAGGGAGTTTGATCAAAGAACTTCAATTCAGCAATGTTCAGTTTTAATTGACCACTAATTAAGCTACATTAGTCCAAGAAAGGTCTGTATCACTTTGAGTAATAAAGAAAAGAATTAATTTAACCCTGTGTCAGTCAGCTTTAGTAAATTCATCTGAAAGCAACTTCTCAAACGACAAGCATGAAAGAGGTGTCTAGAGCTAAATGCCAAAAGTGGTCTACAGAATTCAGAGGAGACAGGGGACTCGGTTCTCAAGTGCATTTGTCACTTCGCTAGTGATGTCACCTTGCAGGTGTAATTATCTTCATTACAGACACAAAGATGTCAGCTTCGTTCCCCGGGTTGCAAAGGGTTTGCTTTAAAATTGGATTCAAAACATGGCAGCCGACCAGCCAATTTTAACTTTCCTGTATTCTTGACAAAAATAGAGTGGATTTGCAAAATCATGAGAATTTTCAAAGGCTTGGAACTCTCTTCTGGGAAAAGTGAGTTGAGGGGGCTGGGGGAGAAACAACTGCAGCAACACCACCAAGAAAGCTCATTATAATTAGGAACCACGCGCTATGACAGCCATGGCAGCAGCATGCAGGGCACATGTGTTAAAGGACTGTATTTCTAAAGAGCCAGTTGCAAATGTGTAGTTTTCCCCTATGTTACCCTGCAAAAGAAAAAAAAAAGAAGAAAATTGTTCAATATTCTCATAAAGCATTCCAGAAAGGGAAGGAGGAAAAAAGAATCACAAAACATAGGGTAGCGGGGGGAGGATACCACTTCAGGATTTAAAAGCAAAATGTAAGCTTTAAGAGCACAATGCTTCACAACTCAGTCTTCATGACTGTTAGAGTCCTTCATATTAATACTGAGGTGATGCCCTATGATCTCACGACAGATATCAAAACTGTAAAATATGTTTAAATCTTAAAAATAAACACTGGTGTCAATGGTATGCTGGCATGTATTCTGTATTAATTAACCTCACCCTCCATGCCTGTGTGAATAGCACTGATTCTCATTGCACTGAATGCCACAGGGTCACACACTCCTAAGGAGGGGCATCCTTGTGGCCTCAATGCACATTATATTTTGCTTTAATGATTCCTGGCAACCAACTGCTGTATTTTCTACAATAGTATTTAATGAATAACCTTTTTATCATTCTGCCAGTACTCATTAAAATGTGCTTGTTTGTGAGATGCAATAGCTAGCTATATGAAACCAAAATATTAATGCAAATTGGCTTTGCTAAGTTTAAAGCAGTATTTGCATTATAGGAACTAAACATGGTCCAAACTGAAAGAGTGCACAGGGCACAAATGCCTCTTGACACCATGATTATTACTGAGAGAAACCATGGCTTGTGATACCACTAGATGCTCAAGAAGAAAGCACTGGAGCATGTGCCAAGCACTTAGTCTGCACAGCCAGGGGAGATGGGGAAACTTAGACAATCCTCTTACCTATTCAAGAATGGTAGGGTTTAAGGTACCAAGGACCTAATGTATTTGTTCCCTGTGCTCATGAATACCTGAACAGGCATACTACCTGTCTCCAGAAAAACCAGAACTTATTGACAGAAAAATGGGGGCAGCTGTAAGTGCACTCTCTCTTTTGTGGAGGTCATGAGAACCTGCCACGGATCTGCCTTACTCTACAGAGACAGGAGCATGTACATCAGATGCATCACGTACACTGGGCTGAGGAAACATTTCTTGGTTGTTGATAAGAAGCTAATGGATGTGCAAAGATGCCTTAAGACATGGTGGGTCCCTCCTTCAGAAGCTCATTACTTAGGGTTCTAAATAGAGGAAGGGGTTCCAAAGTCCCTGCTCTGCACAAAGAGGCTGATCCTTAAGAAAGATTAGGTAAATCAAACACCAACTTTCAACTAAAGAGCAACAAATACAATTCTCTTGAGCATCTAAGATAATACAAGGAGCCTTAAAATGTTAATTCTTATCTCAGAATTGACATTATCTTATCTAAAGTTAAGAAAAAGGCAAAATACCATATTGAAACATGGCAGGAGAGATTTTAGTTCTTCATGATGCATGAAGACCATGGGACCTCACAAAATTCCCAAGTGCTACCATTTCTCAGCCCAGATCTCTCCAGCAGAACTCCCTTGGATGATGCAAAGGTCCCCTGAGCTAGCCCCATGGAGAGACACTAACCACATGGGACTGGGGACTTTAAATGTAGTTAGAGTAACTGGGAAACTTAATTTTTAAAACCTGTTCTAATTTTCATCAATTTATAATCAAATGGTAGAAGTCACATGTGGCTAGTAGCTACCCTACTGTCCAGGGTGGCATCAGTCTTTGAAATGGGCTAACAACATTTGGGGCACCTACCTTATGGGGTGCAGTAGGTTATGTTGCTTTGGGAGGTACTTGAGAGTACGTTCTGAAGGAATGGGGGCTCACAGATGTATTTTATGAAATGTTAAGACTATAATAAAAGTTTAAGTTTTACCACAGTTTTACAGTACTTACTGCCTACATATTAAAGAAAAGGCACCCTACAAATATTTCACACCCTATAAATACACAAATACCCCATAACTTGCCTTTACAAAGCACATTCTGAAATCAACGATAAGCATATTATTGCTTTAAAATTACTCAGAGGATTAGACTGGGGTTTATCGAACATCAGAGAAATACTGAGACCTTACCACAGACAATCAGTGATTGATCTAAGCTGAGAACAAGACCAATGATCCCTAAAATACCCTTTGTCTTAAAATTCGTGGACAACATTGGGGGAAAAAAATCACCACCTCCCAGAAACAGAAATCCTCCAATAGGTGAAATTATCACCACAATGATAACCTGTAATTCTTGCATGGTGACAGGCAAAAATGACATCTCTGCGGTTGCTTGCTATGGATCTAGAAAATCCTGTACTACATGTGACAAAAGGACCCAACTAAAAGCCAATGGAGGGCAAATTCACAGGTGTCCCAGAAAGAGGTGGAGCCGAAGCTAATTCTCTTGTTGTCAGTGACCCTTCCCTAGAACTGCACAGGGCCAAGGTGGTCAGGGCTCCAGGAAGTATGTATGGTGTAGGTGTGAGGACGCCTGCAGGGCCAAGATGCAATCCCATGAACCAATGCACTAAACAACAACCAAATCCTCTCTGTACCAAAGGTCTGTTGTGACCCCAAGCTGCAAATCCTTGTGCCCGACTGCCATGCCCTGTCGACTCTGCTCAGACCTTGGAGCACCTCGCAGAGCCTTAGGCAGAAGCTGAAGGGTGGCACAAGATACTGTCAGACTTGGCAGCTGTCTCCAAACCTTGGCATCTAGGAAGTGAGGTGCACTGGGTTCTAAGAGTTGGCAGCCATTAAGACTCCGCCATCAGATCCTTCGCCCTTCCTGTACGGAGAGCCAGGGGAGGCAGGGAAGGTCTCAGTATCACATTCCAAATCACAGCCAGAATGGTACAATAATGATGGACACTGGGCAGTGACAGGAAGAGGGGTCCCCGTTGTTAGCAGGGAAAAAAGTTGCTCTGCAGGGAAAGCTGAAGAGTCCCTCAGGTTTGCTTTAATCTTTATAGCCTTCTTTGTGTATATATTTACCACATATACAAGCTAACATTTAACCATATATTTAACAAGGATTCAAACAATGTCCTTAATGTTCCCCTCAAATATTTTCATATGTAATTATTAGTTATTCTTTAGGTTAATTCCCTTTTTCCTCTTTATGTTCTCCAGCGAAAGAAGGAATATACTTCTTTTAGGATTTTATAAAGCAAGAAACATAGATCAAGTTCCCAATCTTCTAAAAGACAAGATATAAGCATATGTATTTAGCGCAAGAAGAAAATGTCCCTTATTGACTCAACAAAGTCTAAAAGCTGTTTTGAATCCATTTCAGTGGGTTCACAAATAATTCACTATATTGACAATATTGCAAATGTTATATATTACATTCGCTTGGTAAATCATGGAGATGGTTGTGCAATACTCTACAGAGTGATATATCAAAAAAAAGAAGGAAATTGGTTGGAGGGGAGGAAAGGTGATGGGGAAAAGAAAGAGGAAGGAAGAAGGAGAACGGGAGAGGGGAGGGAAAAAAGAATTAAGAGACAGAAAATAGAGATGGGGAAGGAAGGAAAGGAGGCTGGGAACGAGCAGGGAGAAGTAAGGGAAATGAAAGAGGGAAGGGAGGAAAGGGGACAAGAAGAAGGAAGGCAGAGGAAAGGACTCTGCATGTGGCTCACATGGCAAGAATTAACTATAAATGTCCAGACCCCACGTGTCTAAAACAGGATGCCTCTGCCTCTGCCCTGCTGAGGAGCAGTTCTGTGCAGCATGCAAGGGTTAGCCTCTAGAACAATATGCCAGCAGCAACCCCAGGCCATGCCCACAACTGGGACAATCCAAACTGTCCCACTTGTCCCCTGGGAGGCACCACTGCTCTAGAGATCTGTGCCTCTCAGCAACAAATACCCACTTGGATTTTCTGAAGCTTTCTATAGACATCTCTAGAAGCAGCTTTTGCCCTCTGAACCAGTGAAAAATCATTTCCAGCTATGATCATTTTGAATGTGATATTGTGACCTGTAGCACTGACACCAGCAATCTGTGTTTGTTCTGGAACTTTTAAAATCAGTTCTTTAGTGATTTTGAGGACGTAACAGAAATCTTTATTATTTTCGACTGTGCTCTCATCTATACATAATAGCCAAACCAACATACTGTATATGACTTTCTAATGAACAAACACGTTTGAGCAATAAATAATTGACATTATCTGTTGCTGTCTAGTTATGTGATCTACCCATCCACCCACCAGCCATCCATTCTTTCACCAATCCAGCCACACATTTATTACCGGACAGCCCACCATGTTTTCGATTCTGATTGAGTTATACAGGTGAAAAGCAAAGGGCCAACCAGAGAGTTTCATCTACATAGCTCCCTATTGGCAGTGCATCTGGGAACGCACTATTATCCATAAATAATCCCACACCAGGTCAGCTGTCAGCTTGAGACACTACACCAAAAGGCCTAGAATGGTTTCCTTATTAAGTAGTTAATCCACTGTTACAGCCATGTTCCAATACCCAACCAACTTCAAATTAGAAAACTCTTGAAACCAAAGGAACCTAGGAACCACAACTTAATTTTGAAACGTTGAGTGGATATGCAAAGTAGAAATCAAAAATGCAATAAAGATTCTAAAGGCAAGGGCTCGCCTAAAACCACTCAGGTATCTGGTTCTGCTTTGCTATTGCTTTTCCCTTTGTCCATCATCTAACAGTGGAGGAGGGAAAGGCCATGAAACTAAACGGTCCTCCACAAGGGAGAGGTGAGTGTGCTTTTGCATGTCTCAGTGTTGTATCTGAAAGATAACACAGCTTCTGCAGCTTAGAGGTCAGGCTCTCACAACGATCCCTGTAAGCCATCTTTCTCAGGGTTAATTAAGTAAACCGAATCCTAAAAGGTTTTCTTAACAGAGCTGACACGTAAAGTGGCGCCAGGAGCATCTGCCACGACATGAATCCTCCCAAAGTGAAGCGTGTTGAACTACCGGGCCCCTCTTCCCAGTGTTTGCCCATTCACTGCCAGTATCCCAGAGGTTCGCCACATTTTGAGACCTCTGGGAAGCGAGGTCACTAGGCTCACATCAACATACCTAATTTTACGCTCACGTTGTTTAAATTTTTAATACAGCACAGGGCTTTTTTCTCAGGTGTTAATAGAAAAATCAATTTAAGTCACAACAGCTGTAATTATTTTAAATATCACAGCTGTCATAGGCTGAAAATAACCAAGGTGAGCACATACATTTCTGTTGCAAATACAACAAAATGAAAATATGATGGAATGTTAACTTCAGCTCCCACTGAAGCAGGCTAATACAATGGCAGAGAACTTGCTTTGATTTATAAAATCCAGCTCCAATTTCATTGCTGACCTAACCAACAGATGGCTCAGAAAAAGAGGGCGGAGCATGGGTTTTAAGAAGTAGCCCTATGGCAACTGCAGAACACGTTTCATTATGGAAATAGTATTAACTTTGGAAGGGACTAGGCTAAATAGTTGATATCAAATTGAGAGTTCATTTATGTAAACATTTTGCTATGAAGACAGGGAGATTAAGTGGGATCCATGCTACACATTAAGTGTTATTAAAGTCTGTGTGTTTCAATTATTATAGAACGAAGTCTAAACTCCTGTGAATTGGTGGGAACTACTGTCTTTCAGGAAGTAATGCAATTTCACCCACATCTTTACAAGCTTTAACTAGCCACAACAGGAGCCAATATACTTCCTTCCCTCTTAGGACAAATCTAATGCTACTAGCTCTCAAAGACTGGAATAGCATTCTTAAAGCATATCTAAAATAGAATAAAATAAAATAAAAGACAAGGATGGAGCATCAATTATCCCACCATGTGCACAAAGTTGAAGTTGGTTTGCATGAACTGTACTGCGAATGGTAAGTCCTCTCAGAAGTCTAGAATTCTATTAGCAAACACCGCCATCTCCCATCTCCACTGCAGAGAAACCTAACTCCTGTTGGGAAAATGATACTCCATATAAGAGCAAAACAGGGGAAAGACTCAACCTTCAAGCAAAGCACTGGCCGTGTTATGTAACACACGTTCTTCAGAAGCTTCTCCATCCTCCAGGTCTTTCTAACCTCCTGGCAAATACATAATCAGGAGATAAAAATCTCCAGTGTTCCTTCCAAGATCTTACAGACACCCAGTATAAAATTGAAGAGTTGGCCATATCTGCCACTGAACAACTTCTAAAAGGCTGCCCTCCCTTCTCTGCAGGGAGGCTCAGGGCATCAGGTACAGGGAAACCTTGCCTTCCTCATTTATTTGCATACTAATTCCAAAGCTCCACCAAATACACTGTGGTCTTTTAATCACAACAACACACACAAAGGCCTGACAAAGTGAAACCACACTTGTTAAACATTTATCCCAACCCCCACATCACACAAAGAAAGCCTAAAGGAAAAAAAAAAAAAACAACCACCATCGACCCTGCTCAGAACTGCTGGGCTCCTCTGAATGGTAATAGCAGGTGCAGAAATAATAACGTGCTGGCCAATCAACTTTTTTCCCTCTGATTTGTCAGTTTATCTTAACAATGCCATTAGGAATGTAAACATTTCTGCAATTTATATTGAAAAGTCAATAAAATAATGGGGTGCAGAATTTATCCTTTTTAATTTTTTAAGTAATACATTTGATTATTTTAATCACGTCAGTACTTAACTGGATGGAGTTTAAATATGCATGTAACATCAATTTAACTTGCTTTATTCGCTAGAAAAACTGTTGAGTAATACTGTGTTAGTCTCCTTACTGAAAAAAAAGGCACAATTTAGGGAGAAAGGGAGTCAAGAACATATTTCTATTTTGTTCCTTCCTTGGAGGTGGGAATCTAGTGCCTTCCAAGTGGCTTCCATTACGAATACTTTAAAAAGGAAACCAAAGGGGCGACAAACCCAAGGAGAGGTGAGAGTCCATGACACGCTCACTAGATGGCTGACAATAAAAACAAGGGGTGTTTCCACACTGTGGGTAAACTTTATTAGGCTTCAGTAATAGGGCTGTGGTTGGCAAATGCATCAACTATTTTTAAAACGGTGTGTGAGCTTTTCCCAACATAGCAATTCCCACTTGAACAGGATCATTATTTGGTGCAGTCATTCCGTACTTTATAATCCTCACCCTTGGGTTTGTGGAGGTGAAAAAGCCAAGTCAAATGTTAGCCACCATTGTTAACATGCCCTGTTCATTTTCAGGTCAGCTACAATGGAAGCAGCTGGAATTCAACTCTTCCCCACTCGGTCCCACCAATTACCTCAATGTGCCCTCTCTCAAAATGAGTGTAATTTGGCCTGGAGGAAGGCACAGCCCTAGGTCCCTGAGGGATGCCAGGAAATCCAGCAGTTCTTTTTCTTTTTTTTTTTTTCTTTTCCAGTGGAGTTGAAATCTGACCATCACTTCTGGGTGCTCACACTTCCTATCTCCCAGGTGCTTTAGCTTAATCTCTAGCCAAGTTGGGGGAGAAGAGACTGAGTTTTGAAGAAGGATTCTCTCCCCAACAGAAAGCTACAGCTACAGTGGCTCCCTTCCCTGTCATTTGGAATAAAACGTTGCATTTCCTTAAGAAACGAGGGAGGACTTGAGTAAAACTGCAAAGGAGATAAAGGAAGGCTGGAATTTAAAGACAGCATTATCAGAAAGATGCGAGTTTAGTGTTCAAGGCAGAGTATGGCGCTGTAACGAAACCGCCCCTCTGAATACCAGTTTAGATCAGAAGTTAGAGACCTTAGCTCTTCAAAGAAGAAAGCCTAAGGATGCCCCTTGAAGTACCTCCAACTTCCAAAGGGAGGGCTATAAACTTTAAGAATTGTTCTTCATATGAAAACATCACTTTGCTCAATAAACTATAACAATTATCCACACTGTTTGCCTTCCATGATATGATATTGTACCACATAAGTTCTTAGCTATTGAAAAATGTTCAAAAGTCTGCAGGGATTTCAATGTTCTAAAAACTCCAGGAGTAACTTGAGCTTCGCCTCAGGCTACAAAATACAATTCTTGTCTTAAAATGTCCTCATCACCTTTGACATTATGTTTGTTTTCTGGAGGCCACAGATCAACGTTATAAGACTCTGCCGCTCTCCAAAATAGTGTATAAGGAGTTGAGGGCCATGTAGGATTTCATTTTTGTCACCATCCATAATTTTTATCACATATAATTGTGCCTCATCTCATCTTAGAGTTATGTTTGAAAGTATTAAGGGCCAACAATGAATAAATAAAAATCTACTCAGACACATAAAAACTTGGAAAGCACTTGATCGTCTACCGTTTTACATTCACAATGATGATGAGCAAATGTGTCTTTGTGTGAGGCCAACAATATTGGAGAGGATAAAAAGGCCCCATAACTTACTGCGTGTGCTAGGAGGCAAGCGTTTAGGCAGGTTTGATGTGGGGAGCAAACATATGCTTCCATTGAATTCTCTTCTCAGGGTAAAAGTAACCCCTGATTTGGAGAACTTTCAAAATTGTCCCAGTCATTATCTAAAAACTGATATATTCTCACTGGTTTGGAAAAGAAGAGGCTTTTGTTCTGCTCATGACGAGTCTCCTGATGGCAGACTGCTAACTCTGGACTTGGCCTACCATACAGAAAGGATACCGCAACATTTCTCGCAGTGGCAGAGCAGAAGTATTGGGCTGGTTCGGGAATGGGCACGCACAACACTCACGGTTCGAAAATGGGATCATGGCTTCAGTTAAAGGAAGGGAAAAGCTGTTTGACCATCAAGGTATAGGGAAAAAAATAATTATCCTCAGGCCTTTATGGTGGCTTCTCAATTTCACAAAACAAAACGAAAAAAGAACAAAAAGATGTGAAGGAGCAGCAAGAAAACAGACAGCAGGAACTGCACTGTGAACCAAATCCACAGTGGGGCAGGAAGCGCCACTTCTCCAGTGCAATTTCCTGCTGATAGCTGGAGAGCCATTTAAATAGCATCCAGCTAGTCCCTTCACCTGGCCATTCCTCTGCCTAGCCCTCCTTTCCCTGCTCCAATGTCCTTCCTGGAACTCCTGAAACAATGCCATCTCCTAACACTGGGAGCCGGAAGCTTCCCAAGTGTCAAATTTAATCGGAGGCAGACGAGCAAGAGGTAGCTACAGTTTCTACAATCTCAAGATTAAGTGTATGTTGAATATTGACCAGCTTAAACCTACAGAACAAAAGCAACATAATTTTGTTTTAAGGAATTACAAACAGACAGAAAAACAATTTTGTTAACTTAAAAATCAATAAATTGAAATATCCTGCATGTCAATAATACGAAATAGTTCACACACAAAAAACTAAGGAAGTTTTCCTACATGCTTTTTCTTTGATTTTTTTTAGATCAGTAGACAGCTAAAAAAAATTAGATTTATGATCTAAGCAAATTTTTTCTCTGTAATAACAACTAAACCAACATTTTTAAAAATTAAAATGTATTTATATCGGTTACTTTTATTTATAGTAAGGGTTCTAAAATAGTAATTGTTTAAAATATCTTTTAAAATGTCGACTGTAATTTGCATAGTGGATTTACTATGGAAAACTTTAAAACCAAGTGCTTACTTATCTGTAGCTGCCCCAACCATGATTTTTTTAAGGGTCATATTTAAAATGTCCTTAGCAATGTTACTTCTGGTGTTATTAAAATATTAATCATTTTATGTTGTCACTTTCCATGGCAAATGTATGAGCTGAATGAAGCCTTCTATACTCCACACTTCAGCCTGCAAAAGGAGGCTTGTGATTTGTCACTTGTGTGTAGGTGAACTGTGTTCCAAGAGCGGCTGTGAGCTGAGAGGCCCTGTTAGTCAGATGTTTCTGTGTTTGGGCGGCCTTCATGTCAGAAAAGAGCTTGCCTTCATTTTCGCCTCTGAACTTTCTGAAGATGAAAGCCTGCATAATATGACCAACCGTTGGAATATAAACATGGCAAATTCGTGCTCACTCGCCTTCTGAGATTTGATGACTTGACAAATAACTATTTCAAAACAACTAGTTTAAAACACGGTTTGGAGCTGGTTAATATGAAGCAAAAAGAGCAATTAGAATAATCACAGGTTTCTCTGTACAGCTTAACACATGCACACGCTGGCGAGAGCCGATGGTGCGATCTGAAATTACCAGTAGGAAGAAATTTTGCCACTTTTGTTTTCAATTTCATTTGCCAAAATTTTATCTATGTGGAATTGCCATATTTTTAGATATTTTAAGCTATATGGAATTTGACCAAATAATTACTCATCAAAATTTGAATTCGGTAAGCACATAATACATTAGAAAAAAAATTAGGGCTAGAATTATTGCTTGCTTGCTTGCTGCCTTCCTTTCTTTTTTTTTCTTTTGGGCAGACCAGGTAATACCCGGGTACTTCTTATGGCCCGAATAAAGACAGACAGTAGCACAATTTGACATAAGCTTGAGATAATGACACTTAAACACTTCTCTGCTAGAAACATTTCCTCAATAGTTGAAGAATAGTGCTTTACAATTCTTATTGGGCTGATGAGATTGGGATTTACTTACATGCAAGACAAGGATGCACAGGGAGAGGGACCGTCACACACAAAAAAAATTACTTGGCCAAGTTCACTGACCTCTCCCCTGGGGTGAAGCTGAGTTTTACAAACACTTTCTCACTTAGACTCAGAATTTATTCTTTGGTAGCTTTTGGGTTAAGATTATTTAAGGTCTTACTTTTAAGAAGTCTACACTAGAAGAAATCACTGCCCTGCATGCAAGCGTGGAAGCCATTTGGGCACAGTAACGGAAAATTTCTATCTTAAGGTAACAGAGCCCACCGATATTTTCCTTTGTTTGTCCCAAAATATCATTGATTAAACTGTTTCTCTCGCTGGGAAGTGGAAAAAAATGGATTCTACAATCCCTGTGTTTGTTGGTTCAAACAGAAGATAATCATAATTGTCAGGCTGTTCTGTGTTCTTGCTACAACCTAAAAAAAAATCACAGTGTTTGGGAATGGCTTTCCATTTTTCTTCTTTTGTTTATTCACAGGGAAAAACCTGCTTCCTCTAGCCACTCTCAGTTCAGGGAGTTCAAACTGAATTTAAACAAGTAATTGACTTGTCACTGGGGAAAAAAAAAAGAAGGAACTCAGTGCTAGGTTGTCTTCAGAGGAAAACCTGTGCCACAGAGATGGCCAGA
>LOEQ01000112.1:517653-536770 GCA_001685075.1 Bramus lutescens | reverse complement strand
CTTTGGAAGAGCAGGCAATGCTCTTAACCACTGAGCCACCTCTCCAGCCCCCTGAAATCGAATTCTTGCCATGGCTTCCTGGATGTTAGTTCCGATGAAATCTTCAACTCGGTTCTTTTATGGCATGGGTTCATGTGTAGACATTCAAATAGCTTATGACATGCCCAAATATTTGTTCTCTTCATGGCTGGATAGAGAGCTGTGGTCATATTGATTGTAAGACCTTCACACTGATGGCTAAGGTAAGCAGTGAAGGATATTTGGTTTGAACAAGATTTATTCCATAAATATTTACTTCTATCATTGGTCATATTCTTCCTCCTTGGGAAAAAGAGTTCCCAGTTCCCCATTTTGCACTGGGTAGTATTATTAGCTGCTGCACAGACTTGCTATTTGGGAGACATACAGCAGCACTCAGAACCAATGTGAAAATCAGGTTCCTGAATCCTGTGTGCACATCCTTTGACTTGACTTCACTGTCCCATTCTTCTCCCCACTTTCACCTTTCTGTGATAAAGCATTCCACGGGCATGCCATTACATAACTCAAGGGCTATGGAATTCACCAAGCCAGAGGTCTATGGTGCCATTCCACTTACAGATGGGCCAGCCTGAGCTAACCCACTACATGACAATTAAAGTTGGACATTGGCTTGTAAGACCAGAAGATACAGACCGGCCTGTGCAAATCTGGTAGGAATTACAGGCTGGATTCAGATGAAGTTTATACCTCTGTTCCTCATGTTCATATAAGTATGAGTAACTTCAACATTTAGCTCAAATACTAAATAAAATCATGGGAGAGAACACAAACAATGCTTCTGAAGACAGAAAGGAAATCTTATTTTTTTAATAGTTTAACCTAACCCAGTGTCATTCACAGCCAGTCTCTAAGCATCACATACCAACAAACTACTTCTATTTTGGTACAATGAGGAAGCGTCACACCGGACAATATGAAAACAGTGGCTGAGGAAGTTGACGCAGATTGCCGCACTTCCTAGACGGCGAGCTTGCAGGCATACTGCAAATCTGAATCAAACAAAATGGTAAGGACAACTTCATTCTGATGCACAGAATTTAAAAAAAAAATGCCCCAAAGTTAAAGGGGAAATTCAGAGTCTATTTGTTACACTAAGGAATGAATTACTTGGAACCCCCCCTTTTTTTTTTTTTACTAAAAATGGGTTGATGAAGCTCATTGGAATTTGTACAAAGAATGAACAACAGAATAACATACTTAAAAAAAATAATAGATATTTGGCTTCTCAAAACATTGCTCAATAATCGGGGTGAGGGTAGCATCACAATGAAAGTAATTTTCATTCAAAATAGACTAATTGTCTAGGGCTGTGAACCCCCTCTGGAGTGGAATTCTAGCAATTTCCTGAGGTTTCTGTTGATTACATTTAATAGTTTGACAATCATTGAACAAGTAGAACAGCAAATTGCTGGACAGAGAACAAACAACTTTCAAATACTACAGAGCCGATCTCTGGCCATGCTTCTAATCGAAAGTATAGGTGCTAAGAATGAGGAAACTTTAAAATGAAGCGAAGTGTGCACATGTCGTTCAAGTGTCTATTTCATGTTCCTGTTTTATAAAGATTCTGCTTAAAGTGCTCTTTTGTGTTGCTGGAAACCAATCATTTTGTGCTAGCATTGGAGGCATTTTAAGGAGGAAAGAGCAACAGATGATTCTTGGTCTCCCTAAGGGCAGCAGGATGGGCCACACTGGTCAGTGACTCATCCCTGTTCGAAAGCCTGTGCTCCTTACCTCTAAGTGACCTGGAAGTGACCTTTGGATCTATTCATCTTAAGTCCTTGCTCTACACGTAAACACAGGTATGACCATATCTGCACAGGTGACACAAGGCTTGCGTCACCTTCATCAAGAGACCAGGCTCCAGGCAAATCTCATGAGTGTATCAGAACACATGTTAGTAGAAGCTACATCAAAATTAAGAAAAATCCTGGGTCTCAGCTACATAAGCTGAAATAAATGCACAAGCATTTATCAAACACAAACAATATTAAAATAAGAATTGCTCAGTGAATGTCTGGTGTTGGTATAGGCCGACTTTTAACACTTGATCAGTATAACCACGATGAGTTGTGACCATCCAGAAGGAATGTAGAATAAGTGAGGATCTTACTTCCCTTCATTTATGGCTGGGCAAAAGGAGCAAGCAGGGCTTTTTTTTTTTAAGATTTGACTTTATATTTCTTTATTTGTTTTGTGTGTGTGTGTGTGTGTGTGTGTGTGTGGACGCGCATGAGTAAATGTGAGTACATGTGTGCGTGTGTACACGTATGTGCACGTAGTGGACAACTTATAGAAGACTATTCTCTCCTACCATCATGTCAGTGTCAGGGACTGAACTTGCGCCGTCAGGCTTTACCCTGCTAAACCATCCTCCAAGTTCAGCACTGTGGTTATGGGCACCAAACGGCAAGCAAACTGCTCCCCAGTCAGTGACATTCATTTCCCGAAATGTCAGCATTTGGTTTCCTCCAAATACAACTATAAAATACTTAAGTTGAAAAATGGCTTACAATAATTGGCCAGTTATTCTGCCTTTAGTCCTTTACTAAGGATGTGACATGTGCTTCGACACCTGTTAAGAACGTGAAAGTCATGTTTGCTTACCTATGTATTCAATGCCATCATGGAATAAATGTGTAGAATGCAAAAGGAAGGCTCAGGAACTTGTCAGCTTTACCCATTTAGTACAGACACTGTGCATCCTTCAGTTATTAGTAATAATAACTTGCATATAATTAGTATTTTTTCATATCTTTGACAGTATTATGTATGTATTTATGTCATAAAATATGTATTTTTCTATAAGGCTTCTTAAAACTTAAAATTTTCTACATAGGAACATTAGTACATTTACTAAATGTTTACATATTTTATGATGAAAATTATTAAACATGACAAAGAGAAAAAAATAAGTTGATGGTATTTGCGTTAAAGACTTCAATGGGGGGGCACACGCCTTTAATCCTAGAACTTGGGGGTGGGAGCAGAGGCGGGTGGATCTCTGAGTTCAAGGCCAGCCTGATCTACAGAGTGAATTCCAGGACAGCCAGGGCTGCACAGAGAAACCCTGTCTCAAAAAAAACAAAAACCAAAACAAAACAAGAAAGACTTAAGCAAAGCTAAAGTTTGTGGCTTTTCAAGAGAGGGTGCGCGAGTCAATCTGTCCTTTCCCGTCACCTGTATGTGTGGGCTCACTGGGCAAGGGGAAGAGTGGAGAGTTAGAATTGAAACCAAATGTAAATGCTTGGTGAATTCTAACTTGTTTTTGAAATCTGGACGAGTTCTAGGTTTATCTACATCTATTCTTCCTTATCAAAAATAAGCCACAGAGTTGAAAGTCTCCCCCAACAACTTTCTTTCATTTTTTTTTCTAATAAAGGATCTCAGGAAAATCAACTCAAAATGTACAGAATAATTGAAAGTTATTTTCATCTCTATCCATGCCTGGAACCTCTTCCATCATCCTGTAATATCTGGGGAACAGACAGACTGTCACCACAGACTATGTAGAAGCTGGAAGGTTCTAAGATCCAGAACCACGCTGGACAGACATTTTCTGATGAGGACCAGTCCATGAGCAACATGGACTGCTATTAAATAAATCACATCCATATCTCACAGCACCAGCACAACAATGTTACAGATGTCACAGATACATAATCAGAACCATGACACATTTGCTTACTGCGGAAAGAGAGAGGGAGTGAGGGAGGAGAGCCTTCCTTCCTTCCTTCCTTCCTTCCTTCCTTCCTTCCTTCCTTCCTAGACATTCATTTGACTTCTTTCCACGATGACAGGAATCAAGTCCACAGGACTGGAGACACACATACATGAAGGCACCTGTTGACAGCCTGAGGGTCTGAGTTTGAACCCCAGAACCGATGTGGCAGAGGGGGAATAGCAGCTTATGAAAGTCATCCCCTTATATCTGCAGGCATATCATGCCATGCACATGAAATAAATGAATAAAGTGTAATTTAAAGCTTTTTTTAAGAAAGAAATTGCCAGGTGTGGTTGTACATATTTTTTTTCTGTTTTGTTTTGTTTTTCAAGACAGGGTTTCCCAGTAGCTATGGAGCCAGTTCTAGAACTCACTCTGTAGACCAGGCTGGCCTTGAACTTACAGAGATCCACCTGCCTCTGCCTCCAGAGTGCTAGAATTAAAGGTGTGCGCCACCAGCGCTCAGTTGGTTGTACAAAGTTTTAATCCTAGTACACAGCAGGCAGAAGGTGACAAGGCTAGCCTGGTCAACATATTGAGTTCCAGGTCAGCCAGGGCTACATACCCTGTCAAATGAATAAAACGAAAAGAAAGAAAAAGAGAAGTAAAAACCTCAAGTTCAGAGAGAAGATTTCCCAGATAAATAGTTTAACTAGCTTCAGACTGAGAATATACTTCTTAAAACAAAAAATGAAAATAGTATTAAGCTCCCCCCAATCAATAGCACCGTGTTTACTTTACTTGTAACACACAAATATGATAACAATTCTACAAGCTCTGATGTTCTAATGATAACTGATTTCCTAAGTCTGGTCTTTCTCTCACTTGTATGGATAAGCCACTGAAATACAAAGGTAGAGAATGTTGTATTGGCAGGGCTGCCAGAGAGCATGCTCATTCCCACATACTCTTTACCAAAGGGGGCTGGGGAAGGACACAGCCTACCTTCTTCTTTCCTGTGGCGTAGTTGGCAGTGCCAACAAAATGCCACAGACATAAGAATGGATATATGTATTGTCACTTTGAGAGGGGACACTGTTAAGTTGCTTAGCATGTGTGATACACACTCCTGATCATTTCACAGAGTTTTCAGTTTTCCCTGTCAGGTCATCTCTACTTATGTAAGCTATATTCTACCTTAAACATCCTATCTCACAAATCTTTTCCTTCGAGGGATACCTCATTCTCATCTGGTTGGACACTACTGCCTCTTGTTGTGGAAGAGAACAAAGAAGAAACATTCTTAACACACTATTCCCGTTTATTTAACTTTGGCTTTGTTTTCTTTGCCAAAACATTCTATTTAACTAGATTCTACGCATTATAGAAAAAAAATCCATGTTATTTCATCTCATTGTTAAAAGAAACATGCTGATAACAAAGAAACTCAATAATAATTGCAGTGACATATGGCTGGCTTTGCTTCTATGTTGCATGGTATGCTATCATGGGAGATGTGATTATATTATTTATGATGTAACTGCGATCACTGGATTTTTAAGAGTCATATAATCTCTGCATTTATTACTCTACAATGAACAATACTGGTACTAGGCTCCTTTAAAACATTATAAAAGGCGTGCTTGCTTGAACAAACAACTGAGGTCATCTTTGCTTATGTCTTTGTGATGGTTGCCCACTGAACCATCTAGTACTTATTAGATGGATACTGAGTATTTGCTGATTTTTCTACACAATATTTGATCCTTCAAAGGATTCTATTCTAAGTGGGTATACGATGACATAAGTCAGTGGTGTCCACATCTACTGGCTGCTAGCAGTTTCTTAATATTTGGAGAGTTTAGACACCATTTTTGGGAATAAAAATTATATCATCCATTCCTAGTTATTTCTCTGATGTACTTTTCACTATAATCATAACTAGAACCTCTTACTAGAATTATATAAGAAAGGCACAAGCATTCTGTAAAGACAGACATGAAATAGATTTCAAATGCAGATATGCATATGCCATAATTGTTAGCAAGGGCTCACTGTGTTCAATCTACTTACCATACAGGGAGTGTATACATACAATAATATACTTTCAATAGCCTTAACTAAGAATATTGTGTCACAAAGTCAACACTATTGTTCTATGGCTTAATCTTTTAGAAAGCCTCTTAACTTATTGACATCACCACTAAAAACACCCAGGAGCAATACAATACTGTACTATAGGCAATTGTACAGGTTGCTATAGAAGTCCTAATTATCACATTTCAAAGGAAATTTCCAGAATCTTACACTTGCCATGCCTAGCTGTATAGAAAGATGCAAGTTTCATTTAACTCGCTCTTTCTATTCTTATTTTTTCTTCAAAAATAACTGCTAATCATTTTGAATAGAACAATTCAGAAAACAACTTTCTATGATTGAGATGTTTTATCCTTATTATTTATGAGTTTGCAACAACTACAACAACAAAACCTTGAAGAAACAAGAAAATCTCAACTCTCTTCCACATCTCCAGATGCGCCTTCATTGCTCTGAATTAAGCACAGGTGTTTCATCTCATATCCAGTCCAAAGACTGTCACTTAAACCTATGCTGCTATGACGCTTAACACATCGGCACTGGCGATGCTTCTTCCGTGGAAGGAAACTCAAGCCACAGCACCCTCCTGCGTGATTCATTTAATCTGGGCTCTGGAATCTCAACTTGTGATTACTCTTTTGTTGTTTTTGGAGGCTGTGAGTTCTCCATAAAGTTGAAAGGAAGATGAGCTTTATTTTCCAATGAATATTGCTTTGCTTTCTGTTGTTGAGTTGGAAGCACAGCTGTGCACAGCAGCTTCAATGAAGTGAGGGACAGCCACAGAATAACTTTGCCTGAGTTCACAACTATAGGCTCCATGGAATTATGTACACTCCTTAGGCTCACAACCACTTGCATTAATTTAGACCTGGAATTGCCATCAAGCAGTATTGATTTAGGTTGATCTCAGGAATATTTTTTCCTCTAATTTTATCTATTTTGCAGAGCAATGTTACAAGGACTAGGACTATTTCCATTTTGTACATAGTTATTAATCTACTATTTTTGCATAATTGAAATGGTTAACAATAGGGACAGGGCCCAAATTTTTAATTCAAATAAAACATAATTAAGGGCATTACCTCTTAAAATTATTTATGTATAGCATTCTTCATAATAAAACAATATCTTAGAATATAATATCCTAGAATAACTTTTATTTAAAATATGCAAGTTTTATATTTATTCCAATAATCAAGTTCTATAATGGACCTGACATGGGCATGATGCAGAATCTCCAACTACACTGTTCCAAGATTAATCAAAACGGATAAATGAAACATTAAAACTCATGGGCTAAGACCCCCATCTTAGAAAACAAATTCCATTCAGTGAAATGAAACAGAGCAACCTTTTGGTTCCTTAAAATAGAGAAGGGCTTGGTGCCTTCTCTGTCCTGAAAATGAGAGCATGCATTTCCAAATGTAATTCAAAAATAAAAGTGCTAGCAATTATTTGAATTATTAGGTTGAATTCATAAATTGTGACTAGACTAACATGGAACTATAATTTGTAAATGTCCAAAATAATTCACTTTCTGTTCTAGAAAACACTTTTATGCTGAACCTGAGAAAAGTCAAAATTAGGAGTGCCTTTCTTATTTCAGTGGCCAAGAGGAAGAGTTCAGCTTCCATTGTCAAGAAGATCCATTTAAAAATGGCTTAGTATCCAAACATATACTGATGAATTATTCAGATCTTACTTTTGAAATATGGGAACAAGAAGAAAGTTTGGCAAAATGGTGCTATATTTTAAATTTAATCATAAATCAGTTCTTAGGAATTACGAATAAGGCCTTAGAAGCCGGCTGAGGACCAGATTTGGTCACTGAATGCTGAGTGCCGCACTTGCTAAAAGGCTAGAACAAGGCACACACATCGGAGCAGAGCATTTGGGCCACAGTCACGGGACTGACACCCAGGGAAACCTGTCCTTAATTTATCCCGTTGTGTGCAGATTTGGCAAGGATCTTCAAACATCATTTACATACCATATGCCCTGAATTACCTAGGCACAATGGCTGTGCGTAAATATGTTTCGGGTCTGACTGTTTGCTTCTTTTATGAGTGTTTGCAGCTTTCACTTCGTTTCCACATTGCTAAATAATTTAATGTGCTATTTCATGCTGCAAAACGATGTTTTGCTAAATCAATAACTAGTTTTTTGTTTTGTTTTGTTTTTTTGGTCTTGTAAAGGGAAAGAAAACGTTCCTGGGATAAGCAACCAAGGGATATTATTTCTCCTACGTGCAATTCAAATAAAGAAAATCAGCTATTTATGTTTTGCCACATTTTAATCTCTGTATTTTTATAAGTCATATAAATGTGACACTCTTGACAGTAAAATAGGTACAAGTCAGATGTTATGACTGCTGCAGAATACAGAATGTGTCAGCAAGTTCTCATATTTAAAAGAGATTTCCCAAAACATGTCCTTTGCCATTCCTGCACCTAGTTCCTATACAACCAAAGCAGTACAATTGGCCTGTGCCTTAGCTTCCCTTTTTCCTCAATGACCGTGTCCAAATGAATTAACATTTTCGAGATTCTCAACCTCAATTTAAAGCTAATTTTAAAATGTACACTTAACCCTCAGAAGCTCGGTAACCTTGAATGAGAACTGTGAAGCAGAACTGTGTACATTGTCTCTCATTGCGTGGTATGAACTTAATTTCACATTAAAATGACATCAACACCTTCATTTTGGATAATATTTTACACAGTAGGAATATTCATTAATGTAGGATAATAGTATGATAAGCAGCTTAGATATTAAAGAAGCAGGGGAAAGCTAGTTAGTCTACTTTTTACATGAATGAAAGAAAGCTTAAAAACTCAAATAACTGAAGAATTAATTTCAAAAAAATTTAATGATGTTCTGCCACTATGTCAAATGAAGAACATCCATGATTCAGACATTTTCAAATGTAATTGATCTCAGGACTACAGAAAAATCACAGTTACTTTCTGATCAGACATTAAATGTGTTATAATATTCAAAACAAAATAAAATATAACAAATAATTATACTTGTATTAGTTATACTCCTAAATAAAATATATGTAATACCAATATATTTTGTTCTAACCATTGACTATGAACTATCTGAAATGCATGAATTATTCTCACATTTGATAAAAGAGGGAAATCTAGCAGCTATCAGATCAGGTCATTTGTTGATATTTAACTAGAAAATATAAAGTGTTCATATAATTCTTAATTGGATGTTAAAATAAATGGTCAAGCAGCTGTGTCTATACAGCAGTACAGAAATAAGCAAAAGGTAACAGTGTTATCTGAATTCTATCAAATACTTGGTTTTCTTTAGAGGACAAGAAAAAGAAAGAAGCTGCTATTGGAATATCGGCAACTAAAGGGTTAACAAACATATGCTGTATAATTAGGAGATGCATTAATGATTATGAATAGTAAATGATTTGGTACAAAGAAAAAAATAGTCAAAGGGACATGTACCTATCTTACATGTTTATTAGTAACTGTATATAACTAGAGATTTCTGCTATTAAGAATCTTGCATTATTGGTGTAAATACTTCCAAGGGTACATCAAATTGTAATCTTTCATACGACATCCATCAAACCAGGCTGGAGATTTTGACAAACATTAAACACAGTAAGGAGGCAATTATGTATGCATGATTTAATCTGCAACTAATTAATATGCAAATTTATTCATATGTTAGTTACTAAATTAAAAATGCAAAGAAGCCCTTATGGTGATTCTCGAAATTTTGCACAAACAGAACATTTAAAATGTAAGAAAAAATGAAGTTTTTTTTCGAAGCCTACACCACACTTTTGGTGTCTCTAGAACCTGTTGCATTAAGAATCCCCCCAAAAATTAGTGTTTAAATACTAGATAATAATTTAAAAGGTGTGCTAATTTCATGTGAGAATGTGGGAACAGAAAGGTTAATCAGAATTCTCTCAAACTCTTAAGAGATGCGGTCTCATTATCAGACAAATGATATTCTATTTCTAAGCCTCCTTCCCTGCTCTAGGGTTGCCGGTGTTGGTCATTTTCCTGATATCTTGTGTAAACATTCTGGAAGTTTTGAGAGGAATAAACAGTATTTGAAAGCAACCATCTATATTGAAAATTCCAGAGTAACTTTGAGACCATTTGGTGTTCACTAAACATGCAATTCCCTCCTCAAGATGGCAACTCGCTCTTTTCGCCTTTGGGGAGCAGCTCTCTGCAAACAGAGAAATGCAGGGAAATTGTGAAAAGGCTGGAAATTCTCCACACTTTCCCCAGAATCCTCAAAGACACAGTGTGGCTAACCAAAGAGTAACAGGGGGTCATTTTAGCCGCATCTAATCTGACAATTTTAGCCCTGCATTTCCAGAGTCCAAAATCAAACTGAATCTTTTATGTGAAATGAGGGGTGTGGAATGGTGATAATTTTAAAAATATCTTTGGGTGTCTGTGCACTTGGGAGCATCCACTGAAGTGCACGGTATTATGTTTTGGCATGTGACTGCCTTCTGGGGAATCAAATTTCTCAGCAGCAAGATTTACTGTGGACCAACTCCTACTCTGATCACCTTTTCATCCACAGTCTGACCTGACGGTCATGTACTCATCTCCTGAAGCTGGTTGCTGGAACATCTGTAGTGGCCTCAAGAAATCAACATAAGTCAATTGTACGAGAAAACAACATAACAGCTTCACCGGCTCTTCCCAGGGCTCTGAACTCTAAACCACGCTAAAAAAAATCTCTGTCAGTCTCATCTCTGCCAAGTGACACACAAAAAGGAAGTTAACCATTGGCTGTTACTTGCCTTCACAGTCTGACTCCCATTTCCCAGCTTCCCTTAGCCCATGTGGATGCCAAGTGGACTGCAGCTTGCCCATTTCATTTGGACCACGGCAGCCAAAAAAAGCACTACCCCACCGCGCGACGACAAGCAGTCTGTTTTGATATTAGTGCCTCAGTATGTGCTGTAAGAGAGTCAGATGTCCCCAAACTACATGCCCTCCCCTGAGGGACTCTGTCCTAGTCCTCCTTGGCCAGAGAGATGGTGTGCATGCCACAAACCCTTAGCTGTGAAAACACAGGGGATAGAGAAGGCACCATTTTCGAGGGACAGGGGGAAATGGCCACTAGCGTCTCTTCTACCGGGACAGAATTCACGGCCTCTGCTCAACGTTTGCATCTAACTAGAAATATGAACTCGGATTCCAATCACTCCCTGCAGGCCAGCTTCTATGGTGAAACTGAATTACGTAAGGAGCCTTTTTCTTACACAATTAAGCTGTAGGAAATGCTAGCTAGCAAGTGAGTATCAGGTTTTCTTTCTTTCTTCCATGAAAAGTAGGGGACTATTTTGGGTTGGGGGGGAGTTTTTTGTTTGTTTTCATTATTTATGGGGGTGTGGTAAGATGGTAGTAAATTTTTTTCCTCCTGATGCATGCAGGTTTCTCTGCATTAAATGCACAGGATCAGAACCTAATGTCATATAATCTCTGAATGCCTGGGTCATTCTCTCTCGCCCTTTTCAGCATGAACATTCTGCTCGATAAACTCTCAAGGCAAAGGCAAGGGGTGCAACTGCTGGGCAAGGCAGAAGTCTGAGGACACTGAGGTCCTCTTTGATTTTTTTCTTTTTCAGGTGGGCTCATTTTTTGTTGTTGTTGTGACCAAAACTGAACATAAAGCTTTAAAAGCTTAAATGTACACATTTCTGCATTCATTACACAGTGTTGAATCTAATTTGTTCTTTTTACTGTCACAGGAAGCACATGTTTAAAGCAATCTGTTTCCTCATGTGAATGCTTTCCTGTGTGTTTAAAAAAAAATTGCGACATACTTTACCCCGAGTAACCAAGAGGTGATCATAAATATCCCTAAATAGCATTAAACAGATATGAAAGACATTAACACTTTCAGAATGCCAAAGTAGTATTAAAAAAAATTCTAACAGATGCTCCTAGGTCAAAAAGTGAAATGTGTGTTTCCTGAAAAAACACTCTCATCAGAATCATAAATGAACTGCAAGCGGAGAACAAACAGGGATCATTTTGGGGACGAACACAAGCCATCCACTGCCAGAGAGCACTCTCCATGAAAAGCCAAATTGCAAGGAAGTTTGGAGAAAGCCAATAGCTTTTGTAATCCACAAGGTGGCAATGACTCAGAAAGAAGGGACAGCTACCCTGGACCAGTGATCTTCCCTGGAGAGCAAACATTCTCGGTGAACCACTGCTCCACCGGCAGGGGCTCACCAGTCATGGACCTTTCACGAGGAACCGAACCTCTTGCCTGGTTTTTGGCAAAATGAAATTGCCCGGGAAAAAGCATTCATCTTGGAAATGTTGAGCCCAAGCACCTGTGGAAGATTTCTTCTGTTCTTTAAGAGCAAGACAAGTTCACTAACCAGATTTCGTTTTATTTTTAACTATTTTTAGTTTCTCAGAGGTGATGCGCAGATCTGCTGTTTCTTTTAAGAATTCCACGGTGGCCTTGAGAACACACACACTGCAATCATTCAGCAAAGGCTGGAACCCAGCACCCAGCCGTCGTCAGCTTTACTTGGCAGTATCTGCACAAGCATAGACATATCTAATGTCAGAAGTGTACCTGAACTGTCCTAAAGACATTCAATTCTCGTTTCCAAGAGAAACGCAGGCTAGGCAGACCCTCAAGACCCAGCTGCTCCACACACATTTATCCTGCCAGATGCAGTTAAAGGGCCAGGTCAGAGCTGGGAGCAGGAGCCACGCCTATAAAGGTAGTCTGTGCAACACTCGGGAGGAAACAGGTTTCTGGCTGATTTGAGACTATACCACATACACAATAGGGGAGAAAGAACATGTATCTCTCAGTTACTTAGAGGTGGGGTTGACTTAGCCATAACAACTGCTGGCAGAAGCAATTGCTGGCAGAGAGCAATCAGGAGCGGTCCTGGGTGGGCATCTTAGCCTCCTGCCCCACACACTGCAAGAGCAACAGCACAGTGCACACATCCGACAGCTCTTATGCAGAACTACATTTTATGGCTCATGATTTGCGGAAGGCTGACTGGAGGCTTAGCAGGACCAAGAAGAAGGGACACAAAGAATGTCTGAAGCAATGCCTAAATTCAGATGAAAAAAACAAGTGGCCCATTCAGATTAAAAACTGGGCCAGGTTCTACATGCAGCTGAGTCTTTGCTCTAATGGGACCTGCTCTCACCTCAGTGACCCTGTCAGGTTATCTTTCCCCAGATGCTAAAAGAAGGGTAGCAACCCTGTTGCTGAAACTTCAGTTACAAGTGTAATAATGATAGCACAAGCAAGCGATGGCGTATGCCATGTATAGCCGGTGAGCAGTGCAGTGAACCCCAGATAAGCTGCTTGGTCCCCATGCTTCACCTGCTCTAGCACCTTGTCTCTATTTTAGAGCATGCTCTCCTGGGTACTTGGCTTTCCCCAGGGAGCCACTCCACAGGACTGTGTACAGGACCACATTAAGGCATGGAGGGCCAGTTTCCTGGGGGGAGGGGAAAGCCTTGACATTTTTAATTTAATCTGGGTAATCAAACACATTTAAGGTGGTAAGGGCTGGCTGGGTATCAAACTCGGGGCCCTGTGAGTGCTAGGTAAGAACGTTCCTGTTAAGGTCCATCCCTAGCCCTTGCCAAATGCTTTCTAAGTTACCAATGGCCTTGGTGTGGAGAGCTCTCCTGTGCTGCAGAGGGTGCTGAACAGCTGTGGGCAGCAGGGACAGCATCTTGGTTATGGACGCAGGAATTTACAGACAGCCTGGGCAGATCTCAAGCACAGCTCTGTCACACACAAGCTGCATGGCTGGGACAACGCTCCCCTTCTCTCCACACCTCAGGTGTAGACAGTTGCGCCCACCTTAGGAGTTCTGTAGGATTACATGATGTAATACAGAACATACGCCTGTGATAAGGGGTTGCCCTTAGCACACTGTCATCATGTCGTCACGGACACTGTGTCCACACCCAGGCCTGTAACCTAACAAGAGCACTGAGGAGAGGAAACCCAGCATCAAGTTAGGAAGCGCTGGTACTCCATCAGGCTCCTCTTCCTTCTGTTATCCCAAGGCCCTTTTGGGCGGCAGTAGGCTTGCAAGTCACACGCAGAGGTCCTTGTTTTTAGCTTGCATGGGACAGATGACAAGCACAAGCCTTCCCTTTCCAAGGTGGAGATGAGTGACGAAGCGGGCAATAAGAAGTTTAAAGGGACAAAATCCCACTTTGTTAATATGGGATATTTTCTTCAAAGATCAGACATGCTCAAAAGCCAGTGACACCACATCAAACTGCATAGAGCATGAAGAACCAGTAAGGTGGCCCTGGAAACTAAGTCACGTACACCACTGCCGGGAGCATCTAGACTCCAGTTTGGTGGAAAAGTGGACGTAACAAAACACAAACGAAGAAGGGAACGGATGGGAATGCACAATGTCCCTTTCCAATAGGAAGTCTCAAGCACACAAGGGGTCTTCCACCAACAAACATGTGGATGTGGTCTACTAAAGGGAAGGCAGAATGGGACTTGTTTATAAAATAATTGCTTATTGTGGTGTGAGTTTTACACATCCAAACTATTTTGAGTTAGAGTAAATATGTTGGATTTCGTTACATTTTTTGCCAAGAAAACAGCAGCCTGGGTTTTATACACGACTTGTTATTGAATTATTTTGTGCCTCAAAGTTCACTTCCTAATGAGCAAGCCAGAAAATATTATTGAGCCCCGTGTTAATACACCTGAGCACCTGTGCCATAGCCCAATTCCCCAAACGGGTTACTTGAAAACATTACCGCGAAGAATCAGCCACCTACTTGAAACCGTTTTCTCGTAGCAGCTAATGATATAATGATATACTGTGCCGATCAGGAGAATGAAAGCCATTACAATATTATTATAAGTATAATCCAGGAGGCATATTTAGAATGATATGGGCTGGGAGGGAGGAGGATGCTGCAGGCAGGCAGGTCCTCTTCCACTCATGATACCGGAATAATTGTTCCAAAACAGCATTGTTAGAAAATCTCTTAACTGGCGACAGCAAGTGGCGATGGCGACGATTTTTCTAGGTGTGTGTGACGGATGGCACCAATTTTCATGACTGAATGTACTACGACGTTCATTTTCCTGAGAAAATACACCTTCTACTGTGATCCATGCTTCACAAGGCAGTGCCCTTCCATGAGCTCCAACATGGCAGTGCACCTAGACGTTTTCTCGCAGCTGGCTTTGAAGACAGGCCGGCAAAGTCGAGGCATGCCCCTTTTCCCTCTTCCACTGAACAAACAAAACACGCTCAGTGAAACTTTACACATCCAGAATCACTTCCGAGTGCCCTGTGAGCGACTGCTGGCAGATCAATTTCCCTCACTAGCACCGTATTGAGCTAATTGTACAGCTTGCAAGGGTGGTGTTCCTACGCTGCTGAAAGATAATTTTTCAAAGTATATTCTTTCTGCAAAAACACAGCTTTCACATTCGTTTTGGACCGAAATCGAGACACCTGAACAGAACATAGCTCATTCAGCTTTGGGGATCTGAGGTGCGCCACCCGCAGTCATCTGCATTACCGTAAGGTCCCTGAAGAGGGAGCATGTGCTCAAGTGAAAGCCAGCCGGGCCTGCTCCGCCTATCCAGCAGCTTTGAAAGGGTAAACACTCTTTGGCGTGTTGCTGGTCTGAGATCAAATAATGGAGTATTTAAAACTACAGAATCTGCCTGCATTTTATGAAGGTTCCTGAGCCTTGAAAAGGAACGGAGTGGCTACACAAACACACCCTGGACAATACAGACCCGGGCTATTCCTTTGAAATGCCGGTTTAAAATTCAATGCAATTTACTTTTTAAAACAAACAAAGCAGGTGCCTGTCCAGAGCCCAGCTATAGCTATTCTGCCTTAGGAAAAGACAACTTGGCTCTTTTTTTTTTATGACATTTCTCATTCTTTTAGATTCACTGACACTTCTAAATTGCATTTAACCCCCTGCTTCCTGCCCCAAGGTCTACCTCTGATTTATTACTTCAAATAAAAACTTTGGAATTCTGCAAAAGAAAGGAAACAGATCTTGGAGATGCAGAAATTGTTACTAACTGGAACAGGGGAATTATTTTTCTCTGTTAGAATATAAGACTGCTTCAGTCAGTGAACTTTTCTTTTAATAGTTAGGAAGGAACGGCTTCCAACTGAATATCAAGTCCCCATCTATGTATGTCCATAAACAAGAAATCCATAGAGAAGGCAGATGCCTCAAAACAAGCTTTATAATGGCAAACTACATGGAGAAGTCCTGGGACCATTCTCTTTCTGTGGTAAAGGAGTCTTGCAGCCAGTTCTTAGAGTTCTGAAATTAAACCACTAAGAGTCCAAATTTCCACACTAAGTTACACTCTACAGGGCAAGTGAGAAAAGAAAGAGCAAAATAACTGTTCCTTAAAATGTATTTCTCCTTTCTCAACACACAAGTGCAGTGTCTTGTGTAGCTGCTGAACTCTTAAAGAAGTTCCAATAAATCTTAATATTGACACTGGATTAGAAAACTTGATTACAAATAATCACACACACTGGGGAGGGGTAAGGGCATAGCGTTTCATGCCTACCTTAAGGCAGCCTGCTGAGAAGATGAATCAGACAGACAGACAGACACGCACGCACGCACGCACGCACGCACGCACACACACATACCCCTCTGGTAGGGGGAATGAAATGGTTTTGCTTCCTTTGAGTCTTTGAGGTTTCTAACTTTTTAATTTGCAGAGATAACCTTTGACTAGCTAACAGATACACAAATCTGCCCGCTATGGTGAGCCTTTATTTTTGCCCCTGCCCTCTCCACGACCCTTACATTTTTTCCCTCTTTTTATATTTAAAATATGCACACCAGAAGTCTCTTTTTGAAGAAGGGGAAAGATTGTGTTTCAAAGTTGCAAGAATTATTCTGAAATTCTCAGTAATACAGAACTCTTTTAGGAAACTTCTGGGAGACGAGAATGCCAAATGCCAAATGGTGATGGTGCATATTTCCTGTGCATGCATTCTGAAATAATGAGTCCCAAATGCAAAGATCTTCCTGTATTTATTTCATATCCCAGAATCTCATACAAAACTCAAGTCTTTATTATCCTCTAAAATCAATGGAGAGGATGAGATTGATTTCCAGAAAACACATTACTGAACTTCAAGCTCCAGGCTGGATTAGTGAATTCTGCATTCACTACAGGAACAAACAAATACTTTGTGATGGACAGTCCCTGGGTTTTCACAGTACTCCAGTGTTGTATCATATATGCTACATAAACTGGGTGAATGTTCCTCTTATTTGCACGTTTAACTACATTACTGCAATCTCCTTCCCCCTATGTATTTTTATAATTTATTGGCTTCATTTTATGTGATCAAATCTTATATTTTAGGATCTTCAACTAGAATATGAGCACATTAAATTCAGAGTTGATTCTATGAGCTGCCCGAACATTTGAGTGGAAACCCATACAATTGTTTGTATCCTACAGGAAAGGACCTTGAAGACACATTCTGTTATGTATCTTATCACATACTGGGTCCTTCTCGAATTCCCTACACAAGCCCAAGTCCAGGTGGCCTTGCCCAATTTACTCACGAAACATTTAATTACTGCCACATCACTGCTCGGGTTAAAATGTGTAGACATGAAAATGCACCATGAGACACAGAACAGTGTGTCCATGACTGCCTTATGACACCAATCAAAAGTGATGAGGGCCTATGTGCTTTAAATACTATGGTTTTTAACCACAGAATTTCTGGGCTCCTACTAAGAAATAAACAAGCTATCAATTCTTCTTGAGAAATCATTTGAGATTTCTTTAAGGATCTGAGGAGGAAAAAAAATCTAAAATACTTTAAAGTATATATTCAATAGCATATTTAAAACCTGCAAACTAAAACACTTTCTAATGTGATAGAAAGTATCTAAGAAAATTAATACTGGTAGTATTATCTGTTCACTTTCATTGATGTATCTAATAATTTCGCTATAAAATATAGTGAAGTCCAGACCTAACGATTTTATTTTACCTAAGAATTCATGTTCCTTGGGGATATCAAATGGTATCAAATATATGCTACACTTTTGTTTTCTCAAATCCACCCAAGGAGCCACTCATGCCTCAAATAATCTTGGAGATGTTCCAATCTTATTTTAGAATCTTTTCCTCAGGATCTGTGCATCCAAAATTATCTCTGACCACTTAAAGCTTGCCAGATCCTCCTGAATTAAACATAAATAAATAAACCAAAACTACAATTTAGCATGGAAATTAGACTTTACTGAACAATTCGGTTTGTAAAACTCTCCTTGGAGATGACAGTGGTCATAAAATAGCTTTTAGGGTGAACCTTTACATTTCCAAAACCTTACATTGTTCCAAAAGGCCTGAGTGAGCCTATGGGGAGGTTTACAATAAGAGTGAAGATCAACTCTACAAACACTGAAATACAAAAGTGTACCTCTTCACACTTTCTGATAAAACATACAGAATTTCAAATTGATGATCAAGGCTTTGTATGTTTACATGTTAGTGAGCACAATAAAATTTCTAAATGACATCTGTTGCTTTCTTTTTTTCTGTGCATTTGATAAGACTTTTTAAACAGTACACTTTGAAATTGTTACTTTCCAGATTTTAATTCTATCACATTAATTTCTAGTAAAAAAAAATGCATGGATCATTTCTACTAAGCTGTAATTTAATATTGTGCCTTTTATTCTCTGCATAAATGCACAACTCAGTGTGCATGATCATTAGGCTACTCACAAACAAGACACTTGCTGGAAAGGCTAGTAAATCTGCAGAGAGCCCAGATCACAGGGAAATAGACTGTAAAGCAGAAAATCGAGATGCAGAGATCTAACCAGACAAGAAGCTCACATGCAGATTTAAAAGGTTACAATGGCCAGATGAGCGGTGGCAGCAAGCACACAGCTTTAGTGCTGAAGTCCCTTCAGAAGAGGAAGGCCATGCGATAGTGGGGCATGGCCCAGGACAACTTTCGGCAGCAGGAAGTGGGGCTCTCTGAACAAGTATCATTTCCCACAGTTTTCCCTTAAACAACCAAAATACCCTAGACATCACTCCAGAACTCTGCTCTCCAGTGGACTGCCTTCTCTTCCTCTGTGGTTCTAAAGATGGTAAGCCTTGTGGGTGATTCTTATACCACCCTGTGTGGAGCCTACAGTACAAATGCAAGTTCATGTCTCCCAACAAAACTATGACACAACATTGAGCCAAGTCTCTCCTGTCTGTCTGTCTGTCTGTCTGTCTGTCTGTCTGTCT
>LOEQ01000112.1:494772-517623 GCA_001685075.1 Bramus lutescens | reverse complement strand
TCTCTCTCTCTCTCTCTCTCTCTCTCTCTCTCTCTGCCTCTCTGTCTCTCCCTTCTTCCCTCCCTTCCACTTCTGCCTCCCCCCCCCCTCTCTGCAGGCACAGCAGAGCTCTGAAACAAAGCTAGGCAATTCTCCCCACCTCCTTGACCCAGATAGCCTGAAAGAGCCAGCGGCATGACAGCAAGGAAGTCCACCTCTCTCACACAAGTGTATCACAATATGTGCCTACGCAACACCACACTAAGTGTTCCTCTGTTTATCTATGAAAGAGAGAAGGTCCATTTCACTGCGGGTGGAGGATGAGTTGTCCCAATGGACTGCGATAGATTTATTACTATTTATCATGGTCAATATGTATCTATGTGACAAATGTTATCTAACCAAATCACTGTAAAAGAAAGCTAACCCAATCTTTTACTATGTGCTTCAGATATACTCAAGAATATGTTGAAACAAGGTCTAGATGTATCTTGAATAAGACACATTTTTTAATTTTATTTGAACATAAAAATAAGGAAGACATAGATCCAAAAATACAGAACTCTAGTTCTATTGGAGTCAAAGTGCTACAGTGTCTAGCACAGACTCTTTCCTAAAATCAAGTAAAAATACACACATCTTTATTATGGTGGCAAGGTGTGAGTCTCATTATCAGCAGTAGAATAATACAGCAGAGCTAAGTACACTAAGCGAACCACAACTCAAAGAGAACTGAGATGTTCTGGAATTACCAAGTAGAGCATTGACGGGAGTGTACAATTGCTCAAACTTAACTTCTTTCTGCTTAAATCTTAACTGAATTTTCATCTTGTTCCTTGTCTTTTGAAGAAAGGCCATTTATCAGTTTATCCCACAGGGCCATGAGGAAGACATTTAACCATGAACAGTTAGTTAGTTCTCTTGGAAGAGTTAGTCCTAAACTGACTGTCCACCAGAAGCCAAAACTTGGAACAACAGAAACAAATTTCCAATGTCTAACTCTCATGTGTTAGAAGAAAAAGACTTTATGTTTTCTGAGCATAGGGCAAGGGAAGTGCCACCAACAGCAATAAAAAAAAACTCTTGCGGATGTTTTTGTAGAGACCAGTTAACTAAGAAGAAATAAATATTTGCAATGACTTATGTTACTGATAGTAACATCTCAGATACTTCAAAAACTTCTAAGAAAGTACGAAGATTTCTGCAAATTTTTTTTGCAGTGGAAAAAAACAACAAACAAAAACCTCAAAGTTTGTTTCACCATGTGACACAGATGGGACGAGATAGACCTAGTGGTGCAGCTTCCCAGCACAGGTACATTGTCACCTCAGAACAGCCAAAGTCCTTTCCAAGGTATTTAGTATTGTCAGGGTTACGTTCAAATGTAAACAGCTTCAAGGTCTTTATCATTTGAAGCTGTCATTAAAACTATAAAATCTAAAATGCTATCTACATTAATTCTACCCCAAACGTCAATAGGCCTACAGAAACAGCCAATTTCAATAAGATATAGAAACTCGAGAAATAACAACATAGTACAGTTATAAGTGACATATTGATATTCTAAAATGACTATTTTATATGCCATTGGCAGTTTTATTTACACAATATTTTTCCATATTTATGGCTAATTTTGTGGTGCTTCCTCAACATTATCAAGTCTGATAATCAGCATACAAAATTTGTGGGGTTTTTTGATAAGACTTATTCTGATATATTCATTTAATAATTTTTTGGATGAGCTGAGCCGAAATCAAGTCAAATACACAGGTGTGTGGGTTAATCTAGCACATTTGCAAAACCCATTATTCTTCTAATTTACTAAAAATGAAATAGAACCAAGGAGAGCACTGATTGGTTATACATTTTCAGAAATATAAATATAATTTTGTCTGAAAGTGTAAGAACTTATAAGGCCCATTAGTCATTTTTTTTTACATACTAGAAGATTACGTTAAAACTGTCTTTGCATGTACAACATGGGAAGGAAAGATTTAAAAAAAAAAGAAACAGGGAAAGAAGAGAGGAAACCATTTTTTTTAATTTTACATAAGGAGAAAATTGCTAGCAATGGGTTAAGTATAAACAAATTAAATACCTCCTAGGACCTAAAATTTGCAAATGCATGAACTCAAATCAATGTGTCATGCATTTCCTGTGATTACAAGCCAGTTTTCCTAGGTTGGGGCCTGGGGCATCACAGCAACACCCGACAACACAGCTCCGGGTATTACAAATGCCCAGGATGCTTTGGCTACCCTGGATTCCTCTGACCTCACCTAGCATGACAGAGCAAACAGTGACCACCTTTGCAGTCTTGATTCATCCACCTCTCCAGAAAATAGAGACATTCTCCCTGCACTCTGGGCTGAAACCCATGTAAATTTCCCCTAAATCCGCTCCGCAAATCTCCTTTCTAATGCAAATCCCTAAGTCATCATACTACTGACAAAGAGTTTAACCAGTATGGGAAACTAATGCTCATGCTCTCCAAAGCCCTGTACAGGTGAAGCTGTGTGCAACTTGAGGCACCTTCTCAAGGCTCTCTTCAGAGCTTAACTTGCTGAACACCAACCTAAGCGCCAGCCTTCCAGCAGGGGCAATTAACCACCTCTGCCAGGGTCAGGTGCTGGTCCTTTCTGCCTCTTCCACATTCTAGATGCCCAGGTAGCTCTGGGCGCATGGAACCTCACCCACTTCTGTTGCCTTCTACTGATACCAAACAGAACCCAATGGACAAAGTAAAAACAGGCAGTACTTACTGAAGAGGGCAAACCTGGAGGAACTTTTCGGACTTTCTTTGTCTGCACCTCTGCAATAAATAAAAACAGAGAAGCTGTAAGGTCCCACATGCCCAGTTCTCCAAAGGAAAAGATATCAAAGCAAGAAACTACCGGGATTAGGGGAGATATCCTAGCTCACTCCCGCTTCTACCAGAAATCAAATCAAATTCTGCTTTGCGGGTGAAATTGAAGAGACTGGCTTTGCCTGTGGCTACTCTGTGTTTTAAAAAACGGGTTTCTTGTGTGCACAGTCAAGTGACATCCTGAAATAAGCAGACATATAAAAAGTTATGCTGCTGTGTAACTGTTACCATATCCCCTGGGGGCGGAGGAAAAGGCCCCAAGCTGAGGATTGACTCCATGCTGAGGAAACGGGTGTCTTTCCGGGGCAAAGTTGGGATAGGATGGCATTTCTTAAAGTGAATTTAATAAAGAATCCAGGCACTCAAAACAGAAAAGGGCCTTACCCATGGCACTACTGTGAAGAGGCCTCCGCCGGGTGTTATTGCTAGAATACTGATAGTACTGGGAGCCAGGTTTGGTGGGCGAAAGGGTTCCGGGATTGCCCATATCCATGTCCCCTCCAAGGAGGCTCTGCTAGAAGGTGGAAAGAAACAAGGAAACAAAAACAAACAAGGAAGTTTAATTTTTCACATTTACCACCTCGCACCCAATTTTAAGCAGAGTAATACAAACCCCAGCATTTGCTGAGCTAAGACAATTAGCAAAACAACTGCCAAAAAGCAAAAGCCACTGAGAAAGCAGCTATCATCAAGTTCGGTATTTTTAACCCTTTACTTTGAAGACGGGGAATGGTACCCCTTTACACCAAACACATTTTAGAAAATCATTTCAGATGACTACCACTTAAACTTCATAAGAAAACGTCGTTTCTTTAACAGGAATGTTTCCTTTCCCCACCCTCAGGCTCCTACCTGGGAACTATTCATACCTATTCATACCCTTGTTTCGAAAGGACTAACACGAATCTCATTTTTTTTTTTTGAAAACACACAACTTCCCCCAGCTGCACACACTGGGGGTATACGGTCCACTCTCTGCTGGGCATATCCTGATCGTCCAGGACTTAGTAAGGTATCCACAGAGGACAGAATGCCAGATGAGTGGAGAAGAAATTCAAATCCCAGGGCAAACTTTCAAGAATATAGCAAAAGTAGACATTCTCTGGAAACGGGAACAGCCCGTGCTCTCCTTAAGACTACCAGGAATTGAAGCAAATCCCCAGGGATTAAACATTCACCTGAACACTAGCACATTCCCGCAAATATCATTAAGCTATCACGGTGTGACAAACGGCTAAACTTTCAGAAAAAGATGACATGAGACAGATTACATAATATTACATTTTCTAAAAGCTACGTAGAAACTTAACCCGCGATATATAAACCACCTGATTATACTCTGCATTGAACACATTGTTCTTTGAATTATTCTGATAGGCAATAAAACAAGGGTAGCTAGTACCATTTATATTAAGAACAAATTTGCTATTTAATAAAGAAATTTTAAAATTAAGTGCTAAAAATCTAACTTTATCGTTACTTGTAATCAACTTTTACTGATGGAACTAATTACTGTCCTTGATAAAGTACAGAATGTGTTTTCCCTAATCTAAATTCTAATCACCATGTCACTCACAACAGACTTAGGGATGCTTCACTAACACAGTATTCACATGCAAAATACTCTAAATAGGCCAATTATGACTCTGCCCCTGTTCCCTGGTTAACCCGCTGAGAACTGGAAAATTTCACAAGGCAGTCACCACCTGAAACAAAGGGTCCTTGTTTTAAATTAAGACAGTCTTTTTGATTCCTAAATAGCTCAACAAAGTGGCATGTCTTCCAGTGAAAGCGGTTGGTCAAATATGACCCATAAGCTGGAAAATCAAAAATTCAAAGCTCTCCTAGCCACCACAATATAGCTAAATATCATAAAGAGAGCTGGAGATGGTGGGGGAGTTCTGTGCCTACTGGTGAACAATATATAATGGGATAATCAGGCACTAGCATGCCTGTCTTCCCTGCTTCCAGCTTATGACTTTTCCAAGGGATACGTGATGAACATTATTTTAAAAAAAATGAAAAAGAGATTCTCAGAGTGAAAACGTATTACTGAACAATCAGCTCATTGCTAACATCTCGGTTCCATCCACAAAGGAGGGAAATTAGATCCTTTGCCAGATAAAAACCTGAGATCAGCATACTCAACTGCTGCACTTCTGGAACTTTCAGGAGATGGGAAAGTATTAATAATGCAGGTGTATTAATAATGGCAGACTAGAGCAGCAAGAACATTATAACCAACTTGTGTACGAATTAGGAAACGTAAGGATATAACATCAAACATTTATTTTTATCGTCTTAGGCATTCAAAAATTAGAGGTTCTACCTGAAATTTCACTCTTGACAAATTCTTACTGACAAGTTTATATTTATCTAATCCTTAATCCAAGAATATTTTTAATGACTCCACTGATAAAGGTGTTACTATGTGAAGTTACTCTCCCTATGACTTGGTAGATCTATCACTGAATCTTCATTTTATTAGGGAAAAAAGTTTGAAAATAATAATACATTATTGTTGTTGTTACTGTCTTACAGTATGCTGAGCCTCTTGCATTCTAGGCAAATGCTCTACCATTAAGCTACATCACTCAATACCCATGGAAGTGACATCATTCATTACCCATGGAAAAAGACTAGCTTGGTACCTATCAATTTCATAGACACTGTATTGGCAGCCATTGCTCTTATTTTTTCTTTTCTCTTTTTTTTTTCTCAAAATGATATAATATCCTCAGGAAAGGGTTGACCAAATATTCTGAAATATTCTCTTCTCTTTTCAAGGGGCCTAACTAATCACTGGTTGATTCTTATTGGTCCTGGTAACAAAGATTTCACTCCCAGAAAAGGAAATCCATGTAGTAGGCCAACATAAAAACAAACAAGCTAGCTGCCCTGGGTTTTAGGAGCATTTACAACAGAGTTGTGAGAAACAGATTATGATAACAGCTAAATGACCAAGGCTGACCTGCTTGTGGTCCATTTCCAAGAAAATCTTCCTGTGGGCCAGCCAAAAGCAAACCAGCTTTCGGTTCTTCTACAAAGCCACATGCACTATGTGGAGTGACAGCAGCAAAAGGCACAGAGCAAATAGAGGCTCCTGATAATCTCTCACCCACAAAACAAGAAAAAGAAAAAAAGCACATTCCTGCTTCTTTCTTTTAGACATGTTTGTTCCTTTTTTTCCCCCACTCGGACAATGGAATCATTCTTCTAAAGGGACAAAAATAAACATTTCCTCAAACTTAAAGGGGCACTAATCACCCCCACAGGGAAAAGGAAGATAAAAATATATGTGCTCTTATTGGAGGGTCTACTTGTGAAATGAACAATGACTATTTACTATTGTTTGGTCTTTATGCCACATGCTCCAGCCTCTACCGTAATGGGAAAGATTCAAAATAATTTCCACTGCTGAAACATTTGGGTACATAAATGTTTAAAAGTCAATGGCATTTGATTAAGGCAAATTAAATAAATAGTACACATAAAAGATAAGGCATTCATCTGTTTATAAAATAAGTATGTATAGCTTTGAAAACAAATTTATATTTCATGGCTGTTAAGTTTAAAAGCTAAGTCTACTTTCAAAATGGGTAAATGCATTCTTGCCTTTAATAGGATTAGAAAAGTTTAAGGGCCCTGTTTTTTATTTGTTTTTCATTTTGCCTTTTTCTTTCTTTTTTTACATTGTGCTACCTTGTGTTCTGTGGTTATTCTGGGTTCACAGCAGTTAGCTGCCCTTGTCAATCAGGAAACACTGGAAGCAAGATGTGGTGTTTCATACAGCAAACCTGTAAATCTTAAAGCCATGCTTGTGAGTCTGTTTAACTGTCCCCGTGTGATGAGACAAGGCCTTCCCCTTAATCCCATCCACAGGCAAACAATTTGAAGCCTTAAAACACAAACCAAAGGGAAAAAAAAACACACCAGCTTTGCTCACTGAGCTCAAATGACTGGGGAGTCACCCACTGCAGCCCACTCACCAGCAAAGAGCCACGCCTGGCACGGCCATTCAGACACTAAAGTCAAGATTCTGAGATGCTCAAGGAAACCACACTGTTGCCTGTATCCTAGCAGGTCTGAACATGAAGATATCTAGCATCATATCAGCCCTGCCCTTACTCCATTTGGGGCTGGGTGTGTGCCTTCACTCCTTGATCAACTACTAAGCTTGGTTTATGCAACTAAGGATGTAACCACGAATGACACTTGGGAAACACAGAGTGGCTTCTGTCTCAAATTAGATTTATAACTGAATGGCAATCAAAAATCAAAGAAACTGCTCGAAGCCTAAATTATCAAATTTTTTTTCTTGTTAAACTAAAATCATCTTGCTCCAAACGACTGTTCCAGTTCATTCAGGACTTTTAAAAGTAAAGGGGCGGGGAAGTGGTTCATCTCTAAAAAGGAAGATTATATTTGTCCTTAATTATAGATATGGATAAGATCAGAGAGCTCTGCACACTGCTTTTGGACATATGTTTAATTTATCTAAGAGGTAGGTGGCCTTGAATTTCAGAGGTGGGTCCTCGGAAAGCAGAAAGAGAAGCCGGGGTTCGGACATCTCCGAGGGGGAAAATGTGCCCTTGGTTTTCAGGCTTTCTCTGCCTTGGCGTCACTACCATTACCTTGTGATTTGCTATCAGACACAACAACTCAGGGTGGGGGATGCTGCAGAGCAGAGAAAAGCAGTCTCGGATGAAACCAGATTAAGCTCCCTTTCTGAACTTTTGCCAAATGCATGTGAGTCTAATTCATGTTTGGGTATTCTGGCACTCACACAGCTGCGAGTCCATTCTTTCGTCGCAGACCCAAGTGATGTATAGTGGCTTTGTATGGCGAACTGACTCCACAAAAGCAGGGATTTGTTATTTTAACATGGAAATAAAATTCAGCCCAGCTATAAAACTTATGAATGTGGGATGTCTGTATAGGTACCTAATAGACTTTGCAGTGTTAGGTGCAAACTAGACGTGGAGAGAAATTACAAAGATGTCCTTAGTACACTTGATCACAGCCGAGGACATATCTCCATGGCTAATTCTGCACAGAATTAGGTTTCCAAAGACACTGCTGAACAAGATTCTTAATAGCCATGGGGAAGTTTTTGCAATTCCCTATTGAATAGTTGCTGCTGAATTTGCCATTTCGACCACAGAAGGGCCATTGCTGACTTACTTAGTATTAGTAGCAGGAGGAGGCCATAATTTTGCTGCTGTCCGCACTTACTCGGCAACCTAGAATATATCTTGCACCAAAGGGCAATGAAAAACACAGTAATTCCACCTGTCTACTTTTGAACTTCAAAGCTTACAACTGAAGGTCAGACCTCGGACAGTCTTTATCCCTGATTCCTCAGTGTCCAGAAAGACACTGTTACAGCATGCTTTCAGTTCTGTTCTGGACGTAGTTTCAGTAAAAGAGGACTTGGGGGGAAAAAATAGAAAGATGGAATGGCAGAGATAACCAGGGGCTTAGATGGTTGCTGTGTGACTGAGAAATACAAATTATTGAGACTGTCATTTAGCAAATAGTCTCCCTTAAGAAATTTTGGATATTTTCAAAAATAACAATTCATATTAAATTTAAAGTGCACATTGTATCCCACAGAAACTCAGAAATAAAGCTCAAGTCAGGCCTGGTGGGGCAGTTGCGTAATCCCAGGTATTTGGGAAGCTGAGGTAGCAGGACGGCAAATGCAGGACCAGCCTGGGCTACAGAGGGAGCTCAGATTCAAGTGAGGGGCAACTAAGCAAGATCCTATCACAAAATAAAAAATTAAAAAGAGCTGGCGATATAGCTCAGTGGTAGAGCAGTTGCCTAGCATATGCAAGGCAACAGGCTCAACCCTTACTACCATAAACAAAGGAAGGGAAGAAGAAAGAGGAAAAAGGAAGAAGAAAGGAAGGAGGCAGGAACAGAAAAAAAGAAGAGAAAAAGGAACAGACAGAGGGAGGGAGAGACTGCAAAAGAGAGGGAGGGTTCACACAAAGTAAGAAGGAGGACCAGTGAGTTCTACATAGACCCCAAACTCCAAACAATCCAGATGGCTGGATTACAACTGCTCTCTCCTCTGCAGAGGGAGACTAATAAACGCTTTACCAGAGTTCCTAGGAGGGCAAGAAACAACACATGCAAAATGTCCAGCAGAAATGGTGCCCAACAAATACTTCAAGTTCCTCCCTCCGTCCTTCAGGATAGTCCTGTTAAAACCCACTGATGATTACTTAAGAGTCGTCTGAAGCTGAGATGATTATTAGATCCTCTACTCCACTTTCAGATAAAAAAAATACCAAAACCAAAACAAAAACACACTGTGCTAATAACTTTGAAACATCACTATAAAGAGTTGAAAGGGTTAAAGATGGGAGTCTACAAATCAGCAATAGCTTAGTGGCCTTGGGCCACACTGGCAAGAAGAAAGGGACTTCCCCATATTTAATAAAGAAATTGCCCAATAATCTCAGAATTTGAGTGTTAGTGGCCACTTTCCTCAAAATGCCACAAGGATTTCTTTCAGCAACTCATTTTGATTTTATTTTTCAAACAGAGAAGTAATTTGTTGCTAACTCAACTAAATACAAGATAAAAATGGTTTACAGTCAATCTGCCAGTTGTACCGAAATAACAAATGTCTGACGTGGCTGGCGTAGAACTCTGTACGTCGCATAAAGTAGAAGACGTGAAACTCTTCCTTATTGTGTCGGACACTGACAGATGATTACAAGGGTGGATCCATTATGCATTCTCTCTTTTTAAAACCAATTATGGACACTTAGTGACTGGGCATTTAATATTTGACACTTAAAATTTTTTATTTTCTTCTTCCATGACATAAAGAAAAAACAAGCTTCACAGTTTAGGTTGGGAATTTGCATAACTCCTAAAGAATTCAGTAACCCTGAGCAAAATTATTTATTTTAACAGTGATTAAATTTGGATTTCACAAGACAGTTCAAAATTAAAATATGTTGTTTTTCCTTGTAAAGAAAAACACCTTACATTTAAATGCTATAGTGCAATACAAATGTTGCTATGGTTACTGCAACTTAATGTATAATGTGGTAATGGTCAAGTAAAAATTCATGCATTTTTAATGGACATTACAACTGCGTAAGGACTGATGAGATTTATATATCCACCTATTTGACTTCTTCTCAAATTAAAAAACAACAAAAAATATTATTTCTTCTGTACACTAAAGTGAGAAGGTTTTTCTGTGATTCATGAAAATGCATTCTGGAAACCCAGGTCATCCATTACAAATTAAAAAGAAGATTAATTTAGTTATTGTGCAGTGCAAGTTTGGGTGGCGGGGGGGGCATCAAAGCAAGCAGTAACTTGAATAAAATTAAGCTTAAAAATCCTTATATAAACTATACAGAATTTAAGAAAAGCACTTTCTTGTCAATTAAAACTCTTCCTCAGAATGGCTCGGGAAGATTGTATAATTTATAATTTAACATGTAGGCACTCAATAGCATATAAACAGTATTTTTCTTAAAGTGCTTCCTGCTAGCAATAGTGTACCCAAGTAAAACAGGAAAACTTTGATAGGACATGTCAGCATACAGGGGAATTAGCATCACACAGACATGGCCCTAATAAACATGCTGAGAGAGCCTCACCTGACCATGTTGCTATTTAGGTAAAATAAAAGAGTCAGCCTTTATCATACCGGATGGGGAGAGTTCTAGTGCAAGGTTATTGCAAATGTTGCCTCTCTAGGCAAAGATACAGAAAATCCATGTTTATGGGGACTAGGGGACAGGGTTTCCTTCATGAAACTACCAGGGTGCTCAATTATAGCCTAGTGGTCAACTCTGCAAGCAACCACTGAGGTAGAGCGTGACAAGAGAGCCTACCTGCAAACAGCGTGACAAGCTCGCATTAACACATGAGGAAACTAAGATTGGCCAGCACAGTAGTAGATGTCTAAGGCAATCTCAAATCATCCTGGAATTCCTTCCTTCTAAATAACCCTGCCTACATACGGCCTTCGGCTCTGTGTGCATTAGCTCTTTGCCTCCCAACATGCCCTCTTTCTTAAACATGGGACATGGAGGCCAAGCTTGTTATCTGCTTATCAGAGCAGGAAATGACTTAGGTATTCAGTTGTTGACTCTTCATCTATAGTGCCGAGCATGGGGATATAAAATAGAGCAGGTGCTCCCTAAACAATGAAGGAAGTATAAAACTGTTTTATTGATCAACCCAAGAAGAGAGAGAGAGAGAGAGAGAGAGAGAGTACAAATCTACCCCTCTAGTAACTCCTACTGATGATGATGCTAATAATAATAACCACAGCCAGAGACAAGTACAGATCCTTTCAACACTAACATGGCAGGCAGTGTAGCCTCCAGCGTACAGATGGGGACATTGAGAGTGGCTATGTGTCCTGACCAATACCACATGGCTAGCAAGTAGTGGGGCCAATTTTACTTGACATTGACACATATGCTTGTCCTTTATGCCCTATCCTTTCTGTGCTCTATCTGTCCCAAGCCCTTCCGTGTTAGCCAGCAATATCAATTATTATCAGTTAGGGAATCCTGACTTTGAAAGCATGTCTCTTCTTACTGCAGAAGAGTCATCTAACCCAGTGGAATCCAGCAGGGCTACATGTGAGTGCCACTTGGCCCTGGAGAACCTGAATATGTAATCCTAGTGGGTGTTTGGTTCTTTGGCACAATATGGTAGTATGAGCACAGTCACTATGAGAATCACTCAGACAACATAAAGCCCTTAGAAACTTGATGTCTGTGATTTCTCACTACTGACATATGTGGCCCCTCAAGGCAGAAAGTGAGCTTCCTTGCTTTGGGGTGATGCTCTTGTACCCTGTAAAGATTTGTCACTTGTATTGGTTTAATAAAATGCTGATTGGCCAGTAGCCAGGAAGGAAGTATAGGTGGAGCAACCAGACTAGGCAAATTCTGGGAAGAGGAAGGACTCAGTCTGAAGTCACCAGTCAGATGCAGAGGAAGCAAGATGAGAATGCCTCACTGATAAAATATTCCAAGCCATGTGTCTAACATAGACAAAAAATTATGGGTTAATTTAAGTTGTAAGAGCTAGTTAATAATAATCCTAAGCTAAGAGGCCAACCAGTTTATAATTAATACAAGCCTCTGTGTGTTTTGTTGGGACTGAATAGCTACAGGACTGGACAGGACAGAAACTTCCATCTACACTCCCTTGTCTCTATGATCTTGGCATTGCGCACAGTGGGTGCTAGTACTTAGTATACCTGAAGTAAAGGTCAACTGGTTTAGCTAACTGATCACCCAGGGAGTGTGCTTCCAGAATTTTAAGCATTATTGTTAGGAGCACAACTCTCTACTCCTATGTCAGTGGACACACTGTCCTTATACTCCCTGTACTTCCATTTGCACTGTCCTCTCTCCTAAGATTTTCTCCTCCCACATCAGATGAGCCTCATTCAAAAGCTAAATGTAGTCCCTAATCTACAAAAGTCTCACTACATCTCTTCTACAAGTCCACTTAAACATAAGGGAAGAATTAGAGTTGGTAATGTATATGAGGATATTAGTTGTATACTTTACAAGTCACATATGCTCACTGACTTTTATTTTTAGACCTGATGTGTTTAATGAAAATGGATAAATTTCTTCAGACAGATATGGTTGTTGGATGGTCCATCATTCACCAAAGGACCAGGTTCTTGAGAGCTGGGCAGCAGAGGAAAAGCAGGCATCGCCTAGCTGGACACCTACAGCAGAACAGACACAGGAGAGAGGAACACAGACGACAAGGCTAAGGCAGGATTTGTGAAGACTTGTTTTGTCTTATTTTTTGAAACAGAGTTGCTTTACATTGCCCTGTCTATCCTAGAGCTCACTGTGTAGTCTAGGCTGGCCACGGCCTTGAATTCACAGAAATCTTCCTGCCTCTGCCTTTCAAGTATTGGGATTAAAGCCATGAGCCACCACACCAGGCTTGTGGAGACTATTTTTTTTATCTTATTTAGTTTTTTTTAAAAGATTTATTTATTTATTATGTACACAACATTCTGTCTCCATGTATGCCCGCATGCTAGAGGAGGGTGCCAGATCTTATTACAGATGGTTGTGAGCCACCATGTGGTTGCTGGGANAAAGATTTGTCACTTGTATTGGTTTAATAAAATGCTGATTGGCCAGTAGCCAGGAAGGAAGTATAGGTGGAGCAACCAGACTAGGCAAATTCTGGGAAGAGGAAGGACTCAGTCTGAAGTCACCAGTCAGATGCAGAGGAAGCAAGATGAGAATGCCTCACTGATAAAATATTCCAAGCCATGTGTCTAACATAGACAAAAAATTATGGGTTAATTTAAGTTGTAAGAGCTAGTTAATAATAATCCTAAGCTAAGAGGCCAACCAGTTTATAATTAATACAAGCCTCTGTGTGTTTTGTTGGGACTGAATAGCTACAGGACTGGACAGGACAGAAACTTCCATCTACACTCCCTTGTCTCTATGATCTTGGCATTGCGCACAGTGGGTGCTAGTACTTAGTATACCTGAAGTAAAGGTCAACTGGTTTAGCTAACTGATCACCCAGGGAGTGTGCTTCCAGAATTTTAAGCATTATTGTTAGGAGCACAACTCTCTACTCCTATGTCAGTGGACACACTGTCCTTATACTCCCTGTACTTCCATTTGCACTGTCCTCTCTCCTAAGATTTTCTCCTCCCACATCAGATGAGCCTCATTCAAAAGCTAAATGTAGTCCCTAATCTACAAAAGTCTCACTACATCTCTTCTACAAGTCCACTTAAACATAAGGGAAGAATTAGAGTTGGTAATGTATATGAGGATATTAGTTGTATACTTTACAAGTCACATATGCTCACTGACTTTTATTTTTAGACCTGATGTGTTTAATGAAAATGGATAAATTTCTTCAGACAGATATGGTTGTTGGATGGTCCATCATTCACCAAAGGACCAGGTTCTTGAGAGCTGGGCAGCAGAGGAAAAGCAGGCATCGCCTAGCTGGACACCTACAGCAGAACAGACACAGGAGAGAGGAACACAGACGACAAGGCTAAGGCAGGATTTGTGAAGACTTGTTTTGTCTTATTTTTTGAAACAGAGTTGCTTTACATTGCCCTGTCTATCCTAGAGCTCACTGTGTAGTCTAGGCTGGCCACGGCCTTGAATTCACAGAAATCTTCCTGCCTCTGCCTTTCAAGTATTGGGATTAAAGCCATGAGCCACCACACCAGGCTTGTGGAGACTATTTTTTTTATCTTATTTAGTTTTTTTTAAAAGATTTATTTATTTATTATGTACACAACATTCTGTCTCCATGTATGCCCGCATGCTAGAGGAGGGTGCCAGATCTTATTACAGATGGTTGTGAGCCACCATGTGGTTGCTGGGAATTGAACTCAGGACCTCTGGAAGAGCAGCCAGTGCTCTTAATCAAGCCATCTCTCCAGCCCTTGTGGAGACTTTTTAAAGAGGATGGTTACTCTGCAGAACACAGCATCCAGAGGAGTCTGGGAGAATTTAAACGAATTAGTGAAGAAACCGTTCTCCTTAGGTTTCTCGAACATCTTAGATACCTAGCCTTTAGGTTCTACTTTCTTGACTACTAAAATCAAGTTGGCTTAGACAGAAGCAAAGCCAGAGAAACAGATACAGCACTGAGAAGACGTGGCCTTTGCTATATGCCAGCTGCTGTGGTGGGCTTGGAGGAAACAGAACACTTATGTGAAAACCTTGGCTAAAGATGGCCTAAGCATGATGAGTCAGTGTGTTCCCCACTTCTGCGGCTTAGGTTTACCAGAACTGGGCCCTCTCCTCAAAGGATTGGTTGTCCCACTCTACATTAGATAACCCACTCCAAAATACTTCTGGAGATGAGAATTAAACATCATCTTATTGGGACTTCTAGGGACTCTAGGGGAAGGCAATGCCCTACCCAGGACCCTAATGCCGTCCCCTTATTACAATGCCTTGGGATTAAAGGCACATGTAGGGGACACTTTTCAATAAGAGAGATGTTATTCTAAATGATGGCAGCCACACAAAGAGCAGCAAATATCCACACGGAACTCACTGCAGTTCAAGCTCCGTTGGCTGAGGTAACCCATTTAATTATCTCAACCCCTTTGGAGGAGAATTGTATTAATCCCACTCTACAGATGAGGTGGCCCGAGGTTTCAGAAGGAAGCTAACTACCCATCCAAGAGAACTTGAAAACTATCTGAAAACCAATGAACAACCAAACGGTGTCATTTCACTGACAGTAATTACATCACTTAGTTTCATGCGGTTCCTGGTAATATCACATCTGAAAATGTTAACAGTTACCTCATACACATCCTTCAGTCATAGGATCAGGAGCCTCCCCTCCCCCTCCCCCTTCTCCACTCTCCAACACCAGCCAGCTTGAGCACTGAGGACCTATTCGCAGCAATGCACTCAATTCAGGCGTTCTGGGTCCCAATGCCCTTCCCTACAAAAAATGCCATAAAGAACTTACTGATCCTAGGAAAGAATTTTTAGTAAAATAGCTGGCGATCAATTATTCCATTTACCCAGCACTCAAATGCACAACTATCTAAGCAGTCCTTAGCTTTATAAGAAAGATGATACAGAAACAAGCAATGACCAGAAAAACTTTACAAAGTTAGAAGGAGATAGCAATTTTAAAGGGTTCTTAAAGGAGCTGTGGAGCATTTGCATGTATAAATAAACATTCCTTTTCTCTCCCCGAGGATGTAGGACAGGTATATTTTTATTATGTGCTCACATAATACCTCATTATAAATATATTTAGATATTGAGCATGTGGCACGGACATGCCAAACTAGTTCACCAGCCAGTTGAACAAAATCCCTGAAAGAAGCCTGCGGAACATCCACTTCCAGAAGGCAGAATTTCGTGTATGGATTTTTAAAAGAAACAAACACTTTGATCTTTTCCCACAAAACCCTTCCCAGAAAAGGACCTGCAAACAAGTAATCTGATGACCCGGAGTTGAGTTCAGCCTGGAAGCAAAACCTGATGAACTTCAAACACAGAAAAAGAAGTCAGGAAGGGGCTTGAGAAGGTAGACTCTAGCCCACCACCAGAGCATGCCTTTAATCCCAGCACCAGAGAGGCAGAGATAGACGGATCTCTGTGAGTTCGAGGCCAGTCTGATCTACAGAGTGAGTGCAAGGATAGCCAGAGAAACAACCACAACACAGAGAAACCGTGCCTTGAAAAAAAAAAAAACAAATAAATAGGCAAATAAAAACAAAAGAATGGAGACTCTAAAATATTCTGAAGTGTATCTGGAATACTAATGATTACCTCGATACATGTACATGCACACAGACACGCATGCATGCATACACAAGGACACACTACCTGACACCACTTCTTTACTTTCTTTGCAGTACAAAAGATTGAACCTAGGGCCTTACACATGCAAGACAAACTCCACTAATGACACACGACCAGATTCTTATTTTACTTTACATTTTGAGGCAGGATGTCATTTGCCCAGGCTAGCCTTGAGCTCTGTAATCCCAAGCAGCTATTAAACTTGCAAGCCTCAAACTCCAAAGTAGCTAAGATTATAGGTCTGTGCTACTGGGCTCTACTTACTAGACCCATTTTAAAACATAAAAGCTAAATGTTCACATTAGTTTTCCATATATGCATTATTACCTCATTTACAGTATATGGATGCACGTTAAGGAATAGAATCGACAGACAGACGTTTGCCTACATAAGTCTATGTGAAGGGGTCACATGCCCCGAAACTGGAGTTTTAGACAGTTGTGAGCTGCCATGTGGGTGCTGGGAATTGAACATGGGACCTCTAGAAGCACAGCCAGTGCTCTTAACCACTGAGTCCTCTCTCTGGCCCCTGATTACTTATAATTTTTTAAGCTGATTATATGTTCATTTGTTAATCAGAAGGTCCAGTCTCTTTTTCTTACTTCTAATATCCATGGAGCTCAGATAACTGTTTGCAGCTCACAAGATTCGTTACAGACATTAACATCTATTTAATTCTTAGAAACTGCCTAAAACGTGCCGGGGTGGGGTACACAGCACATGCTATATGTTTGTACCCCACTACCCTCCCCAAATACAAGCACTTCTTAAATTCTAAAAGACCTACGATCCAATAGTTCTAAATAAGGCAGCGAGACGAGGAAAGTTCTCTTCCCCTTCAAATACTAAGCAGGCCCAGCACTGTTCACTTTCGGAGATCAGAGGAGATCAGTCCCAACCAGGGTGGTATGGCTACATACAAACACCTCCTCCTACATTGTGCTTGTGGCGAGGGTTAAAAGGGACGCCACAAATGTCATCTTTTAATTATTTTGAAAATACTGTCAGCACCTAGATACACTTAACGTTCCATTAGAACACTCCTCATAACTTGCTCAAGATAACTGCACAGATTTGAACTGGTATGTTCATCTACGCCTAGTTCTCCTACATAGACAAAGCTGGCCCTCTGTGTTTGCCTGTCCATTCACCAGAGAATCTTTGCATTCAGGATGACTAGTCATGTCTTTATATACACTTGTGTGTTTTGATTTTTAAAGTGACTTAAACAGGTAATTTTTACTGCTACTTGAAGGAAGTTCTATATACTCAAAAGGCAAAATGGGTCAACCATCTGAATTCCACTCATGTGGTACAAGGCAGAGACCCCGCCTCCACCAGAACGCACTGAGCTTTGTGCTGGGCGAAGTTCGTTTCCCATTTGAAGCCTAGATTTTCTATGACATTCCAGATTGCTATGTAAAACCATCAGGGCAACAGGGGCAGACCAACTGGTACACTGTATCCTCATGTATGCATGTGTGAGTATATGAATACGTATGAGTTTGTTTATGGTTATACAGGCTCCAATCAAACACACAAATCTTGCTGCCATCCCTCCCTTAGTGAACACACATACGATCTGCAACCTATTCCTTGACCTGAATGAGCAATACTGGGTGAAGGAGTTGAGGAAATCCTCCTGCCTCAAGGGACTCACACAGTTAGATCAAGATCCAGGCTTAAATTTGTTGGAACCTCCACTACTGATCCTGAAAGCAATACCCATGTCTTTAAGGAGCGGGCAACATATGTAGTCATTTCTTTAGCACCCTCAAGATCGTGTTCTAGGCATCAAGGATCAAACACAGCTCGATGAACAATTCATTTATGGGTATACAAGAAAAGAAGCTACAAACAAGCACATTGGTGGAGTTTAATCACTTCTGGGGAGGTGGGGTAGGTATGAGAGGTAACTTACAAATTCTAGTAGAAGACTAAATGTACAATACACGGAGAAGCGGTAAGAACCTGTAAGCGGTAGGAGATAGTCACACCTGTTTACAGGACCGAACGCCATTAAATTGTCCTGCCACTCGTTCACAATCTCCGGTGAAATCATCGAAATTGTGAGAGATGCTGGGGAGGGTCTGCGATGGAGGATGCGGTAGATGGCACAGAAATTACCAGAACAGTCTAGATACCGTGAAAATTAAAGGGCAGATTCTGTTTGTATTTGGCAGCAAAACAAGGTACTGGGAGTGGGAAGGAGGGAGCAAGGGGAGCAAAGCAAGAACCAGCCAGTTATACTATAATTCCAGTACTCAGGAGGTGAAGGCCCGAAAAACCAAGAGTCCTCAGGCAGCTGAAGCTACATCAGTGAGAAATCATTCATAAAAATTAAAAAAAAAAAGAAGGAAAAGGAGAAAACACAGGAAGCTGTGTTGTTTTAGGCTTAGCTTTGAAAACAACGGCCCTTTGTGTGCCATTTAGGTTTCCTTCCTTTCTTTTCCTTTTTCTTTTATTTTTATTATTATTTTTTTTTCCTTCTGTCAGGAAGAGGGAGTCTCAGTTTTGGAACTGCCTCCATCAGATAGGCCTTTGGGTATGTCTGTGGGGGTATTTTCTTGATTAAACTGAAGATTGATGTGGGACGGCCCAGCTCATGTGGGTGGTGCCACCGCTGGGTAGGTGGCCCTGGGTGGTATAAGGAAGCAGGGGGAGCAAAGTCAGGAGAGCAAGCCAGTAGGCAGCCTTCCTCTGCAGCCTTGAGCTCCCGCCTGGGTTTCCCACAACGCTGGAGTGAACCTGTAAGATGAAATAAACCCTTTCAGCCTCAAGTTGGTCTCTGTCAGTATTTATCACCATGACAGAAACAGGGCAGGAAGTAAAAACCAAGGAAATTTTAAGCCTGTTGATTCCTCTCAGTTCACAGGAAATGTGGAGAATACATTGCTAAAAGGTTGGGAGGAAGAAAGAGATCAATCAAAACCACAAAATCAGACAAGATCATAAAGGGTGTAGCAGGGAAAGCTGTGGATTTTCAAAAGGCCAAAGGTAGACAATACCCATGGGCAACATTCAGTCCAAGCACACCAGCAACAAAAGCCGTTTGTTTTCTGTTGCTGTTTTTTTTGTTTTTTCCTAGTTTGGGATGTTTTGTTTTGTCTTTCTGTGACACGGTTTTTCTGTGGAGCACAGACTAACCTTGAACTCATAACCTTCTCACCTCTGCCTCGCAGATGGTGGAATACCAGGTGAGAGCCACTATGTCCAGAAACAAAAGACATTTGCCAGGGGAAAGGTCCAGGGTGCTGAGGAAGGATTGCTGAGAGCCCCAGCAGGTTCCGCGATGATACTGTGGTTATGTTAAGCCACGGGGGGTCGGGGGAGATGCTATTTATTTAGAGAATCTATAGTCAGAGATGCTGTGTTTATATATAAAATGATATGCAACCTACAATAAAGCAGTTAGAAAACATCAAACAGCTAAGATTGTTCTAAGGTAGATGGGGCAAAGGCTTCAGTTTCTGTTGAAACTGAAGGGTAGAGACATGGTTTTACACTTTACAGCACTCTGAATTACTGTTTCATTTGAACTTTTCCACAATCAAAAGATTCAGAGACGAACATATCTGTAAAACCAGCTCTATGCATTTTCAGCCGAAGAAGGGTATTGAAGTTCAGAGTACACGTTCATTCAATGGTGGCTGTGCAGTTCAAGGTTTCTGGGTCCCCCAAGAATTATATTCTGTTTCCTTCTCTGCAGAACAGAAATTTTAAACCTGGCATAAAGATGAGGTCTTTAGACACCCTAGACTAAAGGTCAAACAGATGGTCAGGGAAGGCGTGAGAAGTCCCCTCTGATCTAGCGCCCCATCGCAAAAAGCCCCTTTGCCCTGTCCCACACTGCTTCCTTGCTTCAGAAACCAAAGCCAGAAATGGTTGAGGATAAGAACAGAGTAAATGGCATGTGGACTCCTCCCAAGAGAGCACACATGCCCTACAGGCACACAGGGCGAGCAGAGCATGTCCCTGTCAGTGTGTACTGAATACACACCTGTACAGGTGCTCACCAGAAAATCCAGGAATACTGAAATACTCTAATTTTGGGGCATTAGCTTAAAATAAATGGGGGGNGCACAAACATCAGCTGCTGGATTTTTTTAAAAACTGACATAAATAAAAATGTATTCATTAAATGTTTATGAAAGTCAAAATTCAGCCGCTTGCTAAACTGGGTTATTTGGCTACTGCTCAAACATCAGCCTGTCAATCTGTGGGAGAAGAGAGCTGTGTGCTTTTAGCTTGCAATTAAAAAGAGAACATCAAAGGTCTTGCGTGCATCCTGCAATGGATCAAAGAGAGGCTGCTCCCTCCGCCCCTAGCTCCTGTTTCATCCCAGCTACCCTTTGGAGAGGAAAAGGGGCTTGAAAAACAGGGTGCCCTATGACTCAAGGACATACTCCTCCACACAAGCACATGCTGGACTCCCCAATCCCAGAGTTAGGTGAGGACAAGCAATGGAACCACAAAACCGAAAACGGGTTCCATAGGCTGCCTATCAAGTGTCCAGTGCAAAACCAGCCATTGGATCAGTAGCATTTTCCCTGACAGAAACAGACTGGGGTAACGGGTAAAGCGCTTGCTGCACAAGCAGAAGGATCTGCAGTCTATCCCCAGTACCCAACCAGAACTCCAGGGCCTGCTGGTGTGTGCTTACACATCCCAGCTCTGAGGAGGTATAGGCAGATGAAGCTGGGGGCTTGCTGGGCAGCCAGGCTTGCCTGAACAGTGAGTCCCAGGTCCATAAAAGACTTTCTCTCCAAAAATATAAAGTAGACGGCTCCTGAGAAATGAAATCAGAAGTTGATCTCTGGCCTCCATACACATGCACACATATATGAATATACCACCGCACATACATGCATGTACACACACAGGAGACAAAGGCATCCCCACAGATGACCATAAAGTCTGCCCGTTTTCAGTAAAAGGACTAGCTCAAAGGTGTGGGAGTCAGACGGGACGTTCACTGAAGGCCAGTTGCAAAGTAGGGACATAATGAACACAAAACAGAAGGAAAGGGACAAAAAATATGGTTAGACAAACACTATGTACAAATAATTTGAAATGCTTTGCAATATGCTATATATGAATGGGGGGTTCACTTTCTTATCATCTTTGCATCAAATTGAACATCATGACAATCCTTGGCCTGGTTCAAAATGTAATGCCTAACAACTCCAAAGACAGTATTGAGTTCATCCTGTATGGGGGACCAGCTCTTCTGGCCTTATTGATGATTCCAGAGAAATTTACTCCAGTTCTGCTCTGGACACTTTATGCTCCTGAGTCCTTCTGCCAAAAAGGCACACAGTCACACCTTCTTTGGTTTTGATTCAAGGACTGAAAAGGGAAAGGAAGTTATAAAGGAAAGAAAGAGTTTGAAAAGAGAGGTTAAAATATTCACAATGAGGCAGCAAAGGGTTATTAAAACAGAGGTTTGCCTCCTGGAGAAATTGGGAACCAGAAACCCAACCATTTGTGGACAAATTAACTCCTCTCTAAGCCTTGGCATCTTCGTGCGCACATGCTCAGACAGGAACCTGAAGGGATACAGGAGCCTCTCTTGTGTCTCCCCTGGGCACCTGTCACAAGATGGCCAGAGTCAATATGCTACAGTAAAAGGGGAGTGTGGTAGGATTTAGGAGGTTGGCAGAAGAAACCATGAACACAATTATCACCCCACACCCGCTGTAACGTGGTGTTGACGATAAATAACAACACTCTCCTCTACCATGGCCCAACACAGACAGGCCTCCTCAGGTGCCCCAGCACATACGGATACACACGGAGTGCTGAAGGAGTTAGATCATTACACAGTCTCTACAAAGCAGGGTTTCTATGTGCCTGGCACAGAGGGCTGCTAGTGTGCAACCAATATCCAATACAAGTGGAGGCAAGAGATTAATGCAAATTGATTAGATGATTCTTCTTAATTTTCTTCTTTATAAAATGAGAATAGTGTTAATATCCCCATCCTCCAAGGTACTGTTGTTGAATGCATTTAGAATCCTTGAAGCCTTGTGTTGGGATCCTGGCTTTAGACTGTAACTAAATCACATGGTTCTACTCTACCCATAACACTATACGTCACAAGTGGTATCGTGTGGAGAGGGTGAGAATTTAGAAAAAATACATATATACATACCCCAAATTGCTGGAAAATGAGCAAGAGAACCTTGAGAAGACCAGAAAGTTCTTAAAAGGTAAAATAGAGCAACACTACTATGGGGTGGGGTGGGGGGTCAGCGACTCATGAGAAACATTAGAAGATGACAAGGAAAAAAAAATTCAAAGTCAGGCATGTCCACATCCCTGCCTGGAAGGATTCATGGAGCAGAATGGGGAGAGGCAATACTCAAATAATCAGGGCAAAAGCAAGATGAAAAGGAGGTTATGGCTTTAGCACTTAAATTTTACATGTAACCGGAAAGCATTCAAAGCAGTGGTCACAACAAAGGCCAATTTAGGAGGGGGGAGAGAAACAGAAATTTAAAGGTATATACCCTCACATTTCTGAAAGAATTACATAAGTGTACATAATTCAGAAATAAAAATTATTCCCTTGCTGGGCAGTAGTGGTGTACACCTTTAATTCCAGCACTCGAGAGGCAGAGGCAGGTGGATCTCTGTGAGTTTGAGGCCAGCCTG
>LOEQ01000112.1:443433-464243 GCA_001685075.1 Bramus lutescens | reverse complement strand
GATATTTTTTTGGCACAAAGACAATGGTGGCAGTGCCAAGCCCCATGGCTAAAACTACTCAAAAGAGGCATAAGGGTAGCATTAATCGCTCAAGTCTTTTACTGCATGGAGTACTGTTGTCCATATTTTAAAAACTAAAAGTACCTGTTCGTAACATTTGTTGTAGGCCCATGAATTGGGGGAGGGGAGAGCCTGTGAAATATAGATGAGAAACCAATCTTATTCGGCATTCAATTCCTTTTTAAACCAAAAAGGACCAAATGTTAAATTTTGCTGCTGGTAACAATTTCCGTGCAGGAAGCAAACAGTCTGACCTGATGAAGGAGGTCGAGATGGCTGTGTGATAGCAACTGAGAGGAGCCTCTGTGCCTAGTCCACATGCTAAACAACTTCTCTTCTCCAGCAAGGATATATGTACACAAGGAACATGAAATGCTGTGTCACAATGTGGGGTGTTTTTTTCCCCCAATTAAATATGAAGAATGCTGTAAATGAGCAGACACAGCGCCCGTCATCAATCCTGGAGACAAAGGAGATCAACACGCAGCCTCTTGTCTAGGACAGGTTGGTGTCTACAGTGAGCAAGTGATCCAGGAAGTCAACATGGGTGTTGTTCAAATCCAGCCCATCCTAGGCTGAAATCTATACTTAAATGTGATTGTTAAAAATGGCACCACATGGCAGTCAAGAAAGGATTTGCTTCCTTTTTCTGTTGTTTCTGCAAACCTAATCCCAGCAGAAAATATCAACCATTTGCAATTTTTAAGGCCAATATTTTTTCTGACTCTGACAATAAATAATCTCTTATCATGTTGTTCCAAAAAGCAAGAGGAAAATTTGTTGTTGCAATTTGGGGGCAGTGCAGTTAGCAAACATCTCAAGAACCCAGATTCAATCTTTCGATAATCTATTATTTGTCGTTAGACATCTGATTTTCCTTCCAACGCATCATGGTATCCTGCTGCAAAGAAATGGAATGGCAATGAAAATACCGCATGAAGGAAAAATGGGCTCAGAAACCATTCCACTCACAGGGGTAGATAGCATCACCTTTGGTAGATTGGTGCATCTGGGCTCACACAATAGTGTAAAGCCACGTGGAAAGATGCAGAGACAGACAAGAGCAACTTTTCTGTGGGATGATGTCTGGAGGTCAGCTCAGGCATAGAGAACATGCCCTGGTGGTTGTTCAGCAAGAGAGTTGGGTCGTATTGGGGTGTATGGCCCTTGCTTTGTAAAGGGCCCCTCTAACACTTCAATCCAGGTGGAAGATTTTTTTTTTACCCACCACTGAAACAAGAGCACCTGTATTGTGGGACTCCGCCTCCTCTTCAAAGCCTTGATGGAAAATTATCTGATCCCATAGGACAATACCAGCCAGGCTATTTCCCTGCTAATCCTTGTTCTGGGAACTGAAGAATGAGCCTTTTGTTCCTCCGCATCAGACTAGGGAACGCATCATACACATGCTTGACTTAGAAAAAATTTATGTTCCTGCCCCAACACCAACTATCTGTGCTTACCCTATTACTTTGTGCTTCTTCTGGTCTAAAACAGTGAAAGGGCTAGTCCATTAAGGAGTAACTAGAATTTTCAGGGGTAATGAAAAGACACACTGGTGATTATTTAGAATCCTCCCATCTGCATGGCTGTCTCTTCATGTCCTACCCAAGCCAGAAGAGCCAAGATCACCCCACACAAGCCACTACCCAGAGGATTCTACGCATGGTATCTAACTAAGCAGCAAAACAGCTGGCAACCATTTAACAGACGGGGAAACTGAGGCACAGAAAACTGACCAAGTCCATACAGGTCTAAGTGGCAGGGTCAGGATTCAGATCCTCGCCTCTCTACCTGTGAGGCTGAAGGTATTTTAACTCCAGGAAAAGAAAGTACAAATAAACCAGAGGCCAACACTGAAGCCTCTTAAATCCCAGAGCTCAAAACACTCATGAATTTGATATGAAATTAATGAAAGTGTCTTATAGGCGGTGATAATTTACATTTACATGGTGTTTTATTCCTAAAAGGTCTCTAGATACTTTATGGCTGTATAAATGATGTACACAGAACCTGTGACGTCTCACAATTAACTGCCACCGTCTCCATGTTAACTCAAAGCAAGTAATTAACAAAAACGTGGCAAAAACCAGCGCTTATCCACATTCTCTATGTAGAGAGCATAACTGTCTATTAAAATACACAGAGAAGAACAATAAAAGACGCAGAAAAGAATGAGAAGAAAGACATAATTATAACATAGGTTAACATGATCACTCACAAGCGTCTTCTAAGGGAGAACAATCCTACAATGGGCCCCAGAAGTCAGATGGGAAGCTAATGGGAAGGATACAGAGACTGGTTCAAGCCATCCATAACCTTCCTCCACAGATGCAACTTGTATCTTGAAGGCTCTTAGAAGTCTTGCAGGGAGGATGTAGTTCACTGAGTAGGGTGTTTGCTGAACCGACGGGAACATAACACCCTTGCTTCTATCTTTGTTTTGTGTATTGATACAACTCCTGACGGATTTAAAGAAGCACAGGGGTAACAGATATACAACAATATGAAAGGTTGGTATACGTTTGTAGTTTTCAAACAAGCAACCAGTCAAAGCTTATTTTTAAAACTGTAAATTAGTATAATATTTGAGTTCTTCGTTTGGTGATAACTCAACAGGCTTCTATCTCTCATGGAAATCAGTACCTCTCCACATGGTTTTAACGAGTTGGTCAACTTTAATTATCCCTGACCCCCATATACAGAACTCAGAGAGCATGAGTTCTATAAAACAGAAAGTGACATTATCAATCAGATGTCCAAGGTCTCAGAGATGAGAGCTGGTTTCTCCTGCAGAATATAGAATGCAGGTGTCTATACACCAGAAGGTGCTATCTTCTCCCATAGGCATTTAAAATGCCAAATTTCAAATAAGTTCTATACTGAAAGGATCATAACCCTCACCCAGTATATAAACCAGTCACGCAACACTGAAGAAGTCCTTTCCTCCCTCCTTCATAAACTGAGGACAGCAAGAAGCAGGAGAAAAGACAGGTGCATAGTGCGACACAGGGGTGGGGGGAGGAGAACCACGAACCAGCCATTTTCTCAGAACTGATACTCCTTCAGGATAAACTAAAGTACTCAGCAATGGACTGTCTGTCTATGTCTGTCTGTCTGATCCTTTGGAAAACAGTAAGCCTGGACAACCTCTCGTGGCTAAATCACCTCTTCTCTTTTAGGCACAGCACTGCCTTCAGAGCCATGCATGCGCAATGAAATGCGACAAAGGTAAAAAGTTTGATATTTTACTCAAACTATTCACTCAGGGGACCAGCTCTGCTTCAAGGCCTACAATCCATTCTCCTTAAAGCACTTACAGTAGCAAAGTGCTGTACTGAACATTAAGGAAAGTAGCCTACCTTAGATCACTTAACACACTATATTCCAGGAATTCATTCAACAGACTCTGTGTTTATACAGATGCAGTCATGAAAATGAACAGAGGGTTCTGCTGAAGCTGTGCAGGTCTGAGAAGGTGGGGCCTGAGTAGTCCCTGTGCTGAAGTCCTTTCTCTACAACATGCCACCTCTCTGAGGACTATTCTAGATGTCATTGTCTCTACACGACCACATCCATGTCTCCAAATAATTACATTCAGTTTACAGAGCCTAAGAGTTCTCAGGTCCCTGGCCAGAAGAAAAGGTCTCCATGCACGCACCTTTCAAGTGACCACCCCGAGACAGATTCAAAACCACCTTCTTACTGCCAAAGAGAAATGGTGCCCTGAGTTATTTCAGAGGCACTAGACAGCAACAGGCAAGCCAGCCCCCTCATGTGTTGTCTTGGAGGCTTATATGTCAGCAAGCGGGTGACTTCTCCGTATTATCTTCCAAATGCAGGAAAGTCTTTCATTGGAAATAACGCTAATTCCATAGAGTGTGCAATTAATCAGCATAATCACGGGGATAACTTAGCTGTTTGGGGAGGTGTGTCAAATAACTCCTTAAGGCCACTAAAGTACCACTTGAGCCACCAAGTAATGATTTTCTGAATCAGCAATTTGTACAAGGGTCCCCTAGAGACCCCGAGGATGGAGGGCAGCCCCAGAAGCCTTCAACTTACTTGTAATGAGTGACTTCCCCGTGGCTTCATGCACAGGCCTCCATGCCCTGCCTTACCGTTTTCTCGCAGTTTGAGTCTCCAAGGAAAAGGTAAAACTACAGCAACTGGGGGCCTGGAGGGGCCTATGACAAACAGCCTGGGAAATTGTAATTTTGTTACATTTATGCTTTTAGGAAATAATTCCTGCATAAAAATGGGAAGAAAGTGCTAGAGAGGTGGCCTAGTGGCCAGAATGACTGGCTGATCCTCCAGAGGACCTGAGTTCAGTTCTTTGCACCCACACAGTGGCTCACAGACATCTGTAACTACAGTTTCAGGGGGATCTAACGCCCTCTGCTGGTCTCTAAGGGAACCAGTGCGCAAGTCCATAGACACCCAGACAAAACATCCATACACATAAAATAGATTTAAAATTTTAAAAATAGAAGTAAAACTGAAGAAAAGTTGGGAGCTGGAGAAATAGTTGAGTAGTTAGGAGCACTTGCTGCTCTCCGGAGGACCGGTATCTGATTGTCAGCACCCATGGTGGCTGATACTTTAGTTCCCTGGGATCCAAAGCCCTCTAGCCTCCCAAGGCACAGGGCACACATGTGGTACACAGGTATATATGTAGGCAAAACACCTATATGCATATTTTTTTAAAATTTTTGAATGAGGAAAGCATTATTTTGTAACACAGACATCAAAGCAAGAAAGCTCAAAAATGTTGCATTTTGATACAGAAGGAAAGTCTCAGGATTGTGAGGAAAAGCTATCCTCAAATGTTTCAGCTATGATTAAGAACTCTATGAATCAAGAGGAAGTCTCTCCTCTCTCTCCTCTCCTCCTCTTCTCTTCTCTTCCCTCCCTCCCTCCCNCCTCCCTTCCTCCCTCCCTCCCTCTCTCTCTGCTCTTGTTTTTAAGATAGGGTTTCTTAGTAGCTATGGAGCCAGACCTAGAACACACTCTGTAGACCAGACTGGCCTTGAACTCACAGAGATCGCCTGACTCTGCCTCTGCATTCAGATTGCTGAGATTAAAGGTGGTGTGTTCACCACTGCCCAGCAAGGAAGAACCTTCTAAAAAACCTGGGGCAGGCGAAGTAATGCTCAGAAACACCCCCCAGCCACATGTGTGTGCGTGTATGTGTGCACATGTGTGTGTATGTGTGTTTGTTTGTATGTGTGTGTGTGTGTACACGCATGCGTGCTTGCGTACGTGTGGTTCTGGTGCACATATATATGTATATATATATGGGTTTGGGTAGAGGCTGCAGGCTGACACTGGGGATGCCATCAATCTCTTTTCCACCTTGTTTTGTGAAAGGGGTTTCTCACTGAAGTGGGAACTCGTGGTCTCAGCTAGAATGGCCTTGCAGCAAGCTGTCTCACATGTCACTCTGTCCGACCCCCCCCCCTCGTGCCATGGCATAGATGAGGCCTGGTGCTGAGGGTATGAACATGGGTCCTCCTACGAGTGCGGCACTTGACTCCCTGAGCCACTTCCCCGGCCCTGCAGTTTATTTTATTGTTATTAGTAGAATCTCATCAGTTATGACAACCAATTTAATCGGTACACACAGCTCTACAGGTTATAGTGGATAGGAGCCTGATATACAACTAAATGGAGATTTTGCCATACCCACCGAATCTGAGCCACTTCATAGGACAGGCAAGCTGGTACCCATGACCACTTTAGACAACCACATCTCAAGGCCAGGGAGATCAAAGATCAGCAAGTGGGGTCTTTTTTTAAATTCACTGAACTCATTCTTAAAGGGCAGTGGTTGCAAAGAAATTATTTTACACAATCAAGTTGATTCCTCTGATAAGCAATAGTGCCCACAAACACAGGAGCCCTGGACTTTGGTAAAGGTCATTGTTTGCTGTGAGACCCTGGCCCAATGCCCCCAAATCAGCCCTTCTCCATTCTGTTCCTAGAGTGCTGTCATGTTCCAATACAGATGGAACTCTAGAAACTGACCCAGGGCTGTATGAATTAAAAGGCCCCATATACCCAGGCCTGATCCTCTACCCATAGCCAGAGAAGGTGAGCATTTGGGTCCTTCTCTTTCACGAGAAGATAGGTGACAACGTTTCTGCCCAGAGGTAAAGAAACACCATGTAAATCTGACTCTGTGGCCGGGAACTTTTTTAAAATAATTTATCAGCAAAATTTAAGATAACTGATAGTAACAGAGTTTGCCACAGGAATCACTTTGCCTGATAAGTTTGTGTTCAATAAACAATAAAGTCTAACAGCAATAGTAACAGTGAACATCAAAATAAAAATGTCCAAACTCTGAATGGACTGAAATAAGACAGATTAAAGAAACTTCAGTAATAAGCAAACTCTAAAGAATATTCAAACATAGAGACTTAGTCGTCTATGAAGAGAAAATATACATCTGAGCTCTGCATACATAAGTGGTGGCCTCAATTCAAGTTGAGTTTACAGCTAACAAGAATATGTGATTGCTGGTATGGTGACACATGCCAGTAAGCCTGCCCTTAGGAGACCAAGGCAGAAGGATCGCAAGCTTGAGTAAGCACAGACCAAACTAAGAGACTGTCTCAAAAGAGTGTGTGTGTGTGTGTGTGTGTGTATGTGTGTGTGTGTGTGTGAGAGAGAGAGAGAGAGAGAGACTAATTATCTTCTCCTAAACAAATCTCATATTTAATGTGATACTCAAGCTACACAAAAATAAGAGAAATAAATGTTGGGAAAATATAAAGTACAGTAAATATATCTGAACGGAATCTGAATAGGGCACACGTACACATTATGTCTATGGCATGCATACACACTCAGCTCTGCACTTTTCCATGCTTTACCCCCATTTATTTCCATTCCCAACTTAGCTATTGAAAGCATGCCCAATACATACATACAAACACACCAACACGTGAGCCTTAATAACCCCAGTTGTCTGTGTATCTGTAATGTCTGAAATGATGGCCTCTCGAGTTTTAGTATTGGAACACCACAACCGATCTATATTTTGTTGAGGGATTGAGGAATAGTAATCTGAATCCACAATGTAATCTAGATTATCTATTCAGAAGACAGAGCAGGAAGATTGGTAACCGTTAGAATTAAGGAAGGGTCATACCCTGTGGGCTCTTCCGAAACAAGAGGATGGGTCAAAATAACTACACTGTCAGGTAGAGAGGGGCAGCTACTGTGCGGCACTAGCAACCATTAAGGGAAACTGAGGCTGAAGGCAGAACACCACAAAACTGAGGCTCAAGGAAGAACAACACAAGGCAACTCTTTCCGCATGTGAACAGAAGAATTTGGCCAGGGGAACTCAAGGATGGGAGAGAAAGGAAGAGGGAAAAGAGGGTTCAGGAAATGAAGCAGAGAATGGGGAAATAGAAAAGAGTGACGTCATCTCATCCATGCACGCAGGAGGCCAAACACGTCAGTGATTACAAACGTCAATCTTCAGACCGAGAACCTGCAAGAATTATCATCTGAGTGTTTGTGGTATAAATCTGAGAACCACGACACTGAGAAATATTTTTTTGGAACCCTCCTTGTGTGTGCCATGCGGCAGAAGCTGGAGGGTCTGTGCTGGTGGTCACTCTCAGAGAGTGTAAACACGTGACACTACTCATCAGGGAGATGTGCCTCGGGAATGAGGCTCAAAGCAAAGCAAGAAGACCTAGCAAAGCCTCGTTGGAGACAATGATGAGGGAAGGGAGGTCACTGGCCACCCCAGGAGAGGTAATACAAAAGGCTGTAATGAGGACTTCATGGTAGAATCTAATTATTTTGGCAATATTAAATATAACAAAATAATTTTTAAAATGATGCTTAAATGGTTTATTGAAAACCAATGGTAAAGTCATCAGAATCTAAACCTGGAAATACAGCCAACCAAGAATAAACTTACAGGATATATTGTCTCCTCATGGTCTAAGCCCTTTGACAGTTCCGTGTTTGGAGGGCTGACTTGGGAATTTTGGTGGGGTTTGTTTGCAAATAAGAGAAATTTGCAACGTAAAACCTTAAAGAACTCCAAAGCTTCCAAGTTTCTTTTACCGCAGTTACTGAACTGACTCAATCACATGACTGTGGAGATACATAAAAAGTCATTTACACAAATGTAATTATTATAGAAAATGTAATGGAGCTTTGCCTACAGAGACTACCGCTATCTTAGGAGTCTGTTCTTTATACAAAGTCCTGCCCTCTTCTACCAGGAGGGATATGCACTACCAAGGATAACATCCTCCATGAAGTGACAGAGAGGTGGGTTTCCACCTTCTTAACTGTCCTTGAACAGTTCCATGTGTTGGCCTGGGACCAAGAGCAATTTGTTCTTTTTAAATCTCACACTCTTCAAAGGCAAGCAAAACAAAAAACAATTCCGCTCAAACTGCTATTCTTACTGGCTACAGGTGAACATGTCTCACTCAGATCTCCAAGGGCACTCCGAATGTCTTCATAAAGCATCAGGATGATGCAGATACAAGTTTAGGTCCGAGAAACAAGAGCAACTATGCACCCAGGAGTAGCCCTCCAAGTCACCCACCACTTCCTGAGCATGATTTGCCTTCTGTAGTCTATTCCCAACTCAGACAAGCTAGAATGCATCACAAACGTGTGCAGGCTAAGCAATGGAATTATGGCCAAGCAAGTTATACACCTTAGGTGCCCTTTGAGCTATCATTAAGTGCAGTCAAAGAGGGCAAAACTACACCCAAACTGAACCTCACATTCCTTCCAAGGAACAAATTAGTGGCCATACTCAATCTTAAGTAACTACGTGGTCACAGAAAATATTTGACTAATGTCCAAAGATGAGATCAAAAGGAAAACTCAACCACCACCAGGCACACCAACTTTAAGAGTCGATTCCAATCAGAGTGGCCAGCAGAGGGCGCACATGACCCAACACAGCAGCCTTGGGCTAAGCAGGCACTCCCCAAACGTTTTTAAAGCATTAAACCTGACCAAATGTGAAGGAGGAGCATATGAGCTAGCTAGCAGTCACAAAAATAATCTCAATTTAGGATTACTAAGAAATACGAGTACATTATTATTTAATAGCTACTTTAACAGGGGCTCCTAGGCTGCTTTACGGGAAGCTGTTCCTTAAAAAGAGGCAATGTCTTCGCGTACAAGCAAGCTTACTTTCCAGGGCTACTGCGATTTTAACAGGCCTATGAGGTCTATATTAGGAATTCTCCACAATACATGTATTTTTAGAAGTAATTAAAATGCTAAATTTCTAGCACATAACATTTTTGTGAATTATATTAAGTTACTCTTTGAAATAGCATCTCTTTTAGTGTGTATCTCTCCATATGCGCCATACAAATCCATTCATCTCTGTGGCACTAGAGGAAACCAGAACGTAGGGTTTCATGTCTGAATCCACATGCCTCTTACTGTTTTCCATGTTCTGTGATCTCTTCGTCAGTGTCCACTTCTCTCTCTGAAACCTCTATATTTTACTTGCTTTGGGGTTACAGAAAGTTATACCCAAAAAGGTGTTCCCAGCTCTGTGTAAGCAAGTATCTCTGGACAGGCACTGTTTAAATAAGGAAGTGTTCCTAAAAATGTTAAGGCCACACATCTCTCCCAGCGCTTTCAAAGCTTGAGATTTCTCAAACAATAGAACAAACTTAAAATGAAGGGGGAAAAAAAGTGAACATACTAAGAAATGCTGAATTCTACATCGTTTTCCTTTGCAGATAAAAATATTAAATAACCCACAGGAAGATTAACTTCTGATTTCAAATGGGTTACAATAAATGGACGGCTGCCAAATAAGTCTCAAATTGAAAACAAGATTGGATAATTCATCGCCATTTGTCTAGCCACCTCAACGGCCATTTCACCCTTGCCCCTAGGCCTCAAACAAAAACAACGAAGCCAATGGACACATCCAGCAGCTGCTTGCTTTCCTTCTTCTTCTTTTTTAAGCAAATCTCTGCAGACTTGAGAGATGAACAGAGTCCACAGTATGTACAAACCAGGTGGCTTAGGTGACACATAGGTCATAGCAAATGATATGCACCCTTTAACTGATGTGGCCACTCCATTTCTGCATAAGATAAAATGACGAGATTTTGTGATTCCTAAGCACTCAATTCTGAACTGTTTGCACAATCTGTTAAATCCAAGCAAATTTAAATGATCCTGACGTGCAGCCCGCCAAGGCCAGTGATGGGGATAATACCTCTTTACATGGGTAAAATTCTGTGGCATACAGGTCACTCTCTTCGGGGGAATCAACTGTGTGTCTCTTCTTTGCATTTCCAGCACAATCCTTCATCCTGAAGCCTGGAGCTGAGAGTGAAATGCAAGAAAGGAGCCGAGTGCTCAAAGCAAAAATCTGTTTCCAGGACAATCCATTATATCTGACAAGTTAAATGTTCCATGGTCGGCCATATGGCACCAGAGCAGGCCCGACGATGGGAGAGGGGAGCTGGGCAAATGCATCACAATTAAGGAGTTTGGCTACACACTTTAGTTTGAATCACTTCTCTTTTTCCCCAAATTATAAATGGTATCCCCCCAAATTTTCATCTGAGCTTCTTTGAAAGCAAGTTCCTTTTAAAAGATATTCCACAATACGGATATGGGAATCAGGAAGTTAGGGCAGGTGGCTCTCAGAGAACCTTGCAGACCTGTAGGCTCATCCTTTCAGTCCCGAGACAAATAACAAGTAGACTTTGGCTGCTTGCTAGACTATTTAAATGAAACTGGTCATGAGGTTGGAACATGTAAATGAACCTGGTGCAACACAAAATGCAGCCAGTTTCCTTGCTTAAGTCTAAAAATATTAGCCTTACGCACTCCACAACCAGAATAGGCGTGTTCCCATTTCTTCTGGGGGCTCACTTAATACCCACCAACTGAATCACATGGAGACGGCACAACTACCACAAACGCCGACCGGTGGATAGTCTGCGAGCAATCTATGACACTCGCTACAAAAGCTGTGAGGCTTATATTCAGGATGTGTTTGCTGTTAGGGACAACATCATATAAATTACACTGATACTGTAATCAAAGTTAGTGTTGAGTTAAGGCTAAGGAAGGTGAAACAGCTACTGCACCATGGCATGCTGCTTCACCATTCTTTCACAGAAAGAAAACAAACGTTCTTTTCTTTTTCTCAAGGAAGAAATGAATTCTCGAGGAAGAAATGGTCCCATAATAAAAGCTAGGAGAGGTTTCTAAGAGAGTACACAAACTCATGTGGCCCTGTAGTAATTTTATCTGTACTCTCTCTCTTTTGGAGATGACACATTCTTAAGCAAAATAAATGGGGTGTGTGTCTGTGTCCTGTGTGTCTGTGTGTGTGTCTGTGTCCTGTGTGTATGTGTGTTGTGTGATAATGGGTTGGGCCTCGACAGTTATGATTACTGTTTAAGGTATTCACGGTGCTTTGCAAACATGTAATTCCCAATGATTAAGAGAAATGCACACACATCTTTGCAAGAGAAGGCGCTAAGTCTCATTTCCCTAAACTATGTTCAGTCTCCAGCTCTCCAGAGGGTCACTATTGCACTCAAATGCACCCGCTTCTGCCTTAATTAAGAATAGCATTGCTTCCAAGAGCATATATGCTTTAAGAACATGGGTCCAAGCTTCCTGCTGGAAATTGAAGACACCTTTTTTTTGGTGGGCTGAAAGTTACCATTTGGTAGTAACTCAGTGCGGTCTGGTATTTACATTTCTCCTATTAATGCAAGACAATTTACTGAATTATGGAAGCGAGTATGTGGGTAATGAGTTGTAATCTGTATTTTATAACAACAATCAATTGTTACAACTGTATATAATATTGATCACTTTCATAAATGTGCCCTATGACCTTCATCATAATATTAGTAGATAAGTATCAGAACTATTATAGTAAGCATTTTCATTCTATGTGTGTGGCTTAAAGGATATTCTAAGTGGTTAAATGACTTGCATCAGTACACACAGCAATGACATAAACAACCCAACAGCCCTTCATCCCTGACCCAAGTTTTCTTCTAATGCCTGCACTATATTTTGCCAGGTGACATCATTTATTACTGGGGAAGTCTGACCATTAAGAAAGCATACATACTACTGAGGAATTAAAGTGTGCTTATATTCTACACTATTATTCATCGTTTAATGAAAATAGTCATTTTTATTTGATACAGTACTATGTTACTGTCCAATGAGAAAATGATGCCCAAATCCTAAGCTAAGAGGAATGAAAGCGTACTCAACACAACCACACTGGCTCCCACACATTTCTAAGATGTAGCCGTGTGTGCCTCACCACCAGGGTAGCGCACGAAACAGTTGTGTGCTACAGACCCTTCTTATGCATCTAGACCCACATTTTTATTACCAATTACAATGTCCAGATGGTAAAACAACACTTGATCCAAGGGGCTTCTCAGTACCCTGATTGTCAGCATTCAGCCATTGTACTGTGAATAGACTCGAAACACTGGCCCGTCGGAAGCTTCCTGCACAGCCCCCAGACTATGGGTAAGAAGCAAGTAAAACTTTGCTCATTAAAATGCCCATATTCAATTCAAATCTTTACCGAGGAAAAACATCTAATATTCATATCCACTGCCATCTTTTTAAAAAGGCGTATGGATGCTCACAGAAAGAGCATCACAGCATAGCAATATGGTTGGGATTCACAGAGAGGAGAAAAAACACACAGAGGAAAAGAATAAGAGGAAGCCCACCAACGTCACCATGTCAGGTAGTCCTTTATCTTCTGTTTGATACATTCATTAATAACCAATTATGTTTTAAATGCATTTGTGTTTTAGGCATTTTCTCCATTTCCTTTCATTTCCTCCATGGATTTTAAATCTTCATTACAAATCAAAACACTTATTATCATATACGATTTGTAAAATTTTGGATTCCTATTTGAACCCTCAAGTTCAGGTTAGGCAGGGTTCATGAATAACATACTTTAAGAAACTACAAATGCTTTAACAATTGTTTAAGCAGTCACTTCCTAAGCTAAGTAGATTCTTTTTTTCTCAAGCAAACATTTTTTGCAAATATTTAGGCTGCTTTGATATGCAAATATCCCACCCCCCTGAAATCACTGCATAGACCCCCAAGCAATGGGAAAGCTTTGCAAGGGAAAGAGGGTTGGTAGCTGGATGGGGTGTACTGGCAGTCACTCCCGGCTTCTCTGTCCACAAACAAATGTTGCTGTTGTGGCAATACCTGAAACAAAATCTCCTCATGTCTGGGTGAACAACTGCTTTAACATACTCTGTTCCACAGCTCCAATGTTCTCTGACTGAAGCTATGGTTTCCAAGCAAGGTCACCCTGAGCACCCACCCAGAAGCTTCTGATTTCAATGTTCAGTAACCCCAGTAAATGTAAACTTGGCCTGCTTCTGGACAGTGGAAATCCAATCACTTCCAAAGGGAAAAAAAAATCCACAGAAAATAACCTGAGCCAACGGGGAAACGGAAGAGGACACACGTAGGCCATGTCTGAGCAGGGTCCCAAGTCTGAGCAGGTAACCCAGAAAGGGAGCACTTGGCACAATGTTCTCCTCAAAGAGCTCAGCAGGAAAAGTAGCCTCTTGGACCACTTTTTCCTCTAAGAATAGCTATTTTTGAAAACAAAGTTTTCAAGAATAAAAACAAACAATAATAACAACAACAATAACAAAAACAAGAGGGTGGCACACTGAAAACAACCAGTAAATCCATCAATGTTATAACTTGTTATTACAGGTGGAAACAGTCTCTAGGAAGCAGAATCCCCCTGCCTTTTACTCTCCTCTGTGAAAACATCCTCAGAACTTGTTTGGGAAACTAGGGAATTCCTGGATAACAGGTGAACAAACCCAGCCACAGTCTCTCTCCAGCTCACTCAGTTAGGAAAGCCACTGGAGGTTAGTCACAGGGAGAACAAAAGCAAATCCCTAGGGTTAAGGTCACTGGACCCAAGCTGGGTGGGACTTAGGAAGGTAGGAGCTGGACGCCCTTGTGAACTTGGTGGGCGGAGACAGCTAAGAGTGAAGCTATCAGAGCCTTTGAAAGGAAAAGAGCTGCTTCTCAGCTGTGAACCTGCTGGTCCCCAACTGCTCTTTGGCTTCCTCCATCATTTCCTTGTTCACACATGTTAGAAGTGGTCAAAGATTGCATCAGATGTGGTCTGGACAATCACAACAAGGTGCCCTGAGGCCGCAGTTTCTTTAAATGTGCATCAAATACGGATTTGGGGCTGGGGAGAAGGAACCAATCACAGGATGAAGTGTTTGCGCTGGGGGTGGGGAAGGGGGGTTATCTACGGCAGTCACAGCCCTTAGATGGACTGTGTGAGAAGAAAATTTAAAAGCTCCGCAAAGTGTCAGAATTAACCTCTCCTTTCAGACTGCTTACAGGTGAAATTTTGCCATCTGGCTGGACAGTTTGCCTGCAGAAAAAGAAAGAAACTAAAGGGGGGGGGGACCCTACTCTGCCTCCCATTTTAACGCAACAGATTTTTAAGGGAAAGGGGACAGAACCATGAAAATTGCCAAACATGGGCAGATATGCACATGTGCGCACATGCATTCATGTATGAAGTGTGACAAAGCAGGGCTCGAACAAAGCAGAAGTCAGATTGTCATCCTTGTCCCAGGGAGATGACTGCAGAGTAAAAAGCGACTCACTCTCGAGGGCAGAGCAGGGGAAACGCCGCAGAGTCCTGAGTAAGTACCTGATGAGATTTCCTGTTTTCCTGAGTACAAATAATGCTAATAATAGTAACAGCCAACATATCAAAGTTTCTACTGCCCTCTCACAAGAACGTCGTTATAGTATTTATTCACACACCGGGAATTATAGTTCAGCTTCAAGTAAACAGGAAGCTGTGTTTTAGCAACCCCTGGGAGTCGGATCTTTCAAATTGAAAACTAAAAAGCTTATACATTTTTCAATTTTTAAACACGCATTTTCATCCCCTCTTCTTAGTCCTAATCAAAGCCTTTAAAAAAAAAAAAAACTCTAAGAGATCCAAAAGATCCTACTTTTAATTTTTTTTGCTGATAATTTGATTTTTAGACTAAAGAGCAAATAATAAACAATGTCAGAACTCCTAAATATTACTCTCCAACCTTGAGGGCCACATAGGACTTTCTGTTTAAATCTAGGCTCCGTGGCAAGCATGGAGCCAAGCTGACAACAAATGGCTATTTGCCAACTGAAGGCTCCACATTCGGAAGGTTTTACAGTGAGAACACCGTATAGAATGTCTTCTCTCTGTTCAGGAGACATGGGGTATCCATTTTGGTGTAACGCGTCTCCATAATGACATCTGAAGCAGAACATAACCAGAAGCGTTGAGTGGGAGAATTATGGGTATATTCTCAGAGCCTGCCACTAAGCCACAAAGGGAACCGATTATGAAGTAAAAAGCACTTAGTGAAAAATAAATATCATGTAAACAAATAACAAGACCCAACAGAAGCCCACCCTAAAGAGAAACAGGGTACTTGCTTTTCTTTGGGCCTCGGGGCGGCAGGCAGAGGGAGGCACCAGATCTAATACTGAGGCAGAGTCGCCAAAATCATGTGGAGGAATAAAGTGTTGCCGTGTCAGTTTGCCAGCTCGAGGACAGAGCGCAACACGCCAGGCTTGGCTGTCCTGACATGTTTTACTATATAAATTTAAATAGTCTTGAAAGGGAAAAGGAAAGAAAAGAAAGGGTGGAGGGGTTACATGTGGCCTTTTAAAAAATACTAAAATAGAAGTTTGTTAGAAATTCTCATGCTTGGGTCACAAAAAACACTTTCATCGCTATCATTACAAAAAAAAACATAATTATAAGAAACTGGCTCTGAGGCTCACACTCCGACACGTTTCCTCGAATGGAAATTTAGGGGGGTGATTTAAAGAGTTAAAAAGATGCCCTACCATTAATTTGCATCTGGTGCTTTTAGTGTGTGTGTGTTTTTTCCTCCCTGAAAAGTTGGCAGAGCCGCCGATTTTCCATAATGCAAGCATTTGGGAATTGTGAGGGGAATGAAACCGATCCAATCTCCTGACTGCGACATGAATTTTCATTAATTACAACCTTGTCAGCAAAAGCATTATCAAAGCTGAATATGAAAATGCTAATGAGTCCTCATTTGCATTTTTTTCTTTGTTGGAATGTCATTAATTATTACATTTTATGATGATGAATGCAGCTGTCGAAGCTCTCCGATGCATAATTAGCCATCAGAATGCCAGGAGCCGATCAGCATTTTTGGGTGAAAAAAAAACAAATTTCACTTCCACTCTCCCCCATCCCAAACATCACCAAACACACACACACACACACACACACACACACCAGGAGTGGGGAGGGAGAGAGAGAGAGAGAGAGAGAGAGAGAGAGAGCGCACCAGCTGACAACAGTCCTAAGGCTGGACCTTGGAGAAGTTGGAAAAGGGATAGGTTAAAGGGAGCTAATTTTTGCTTTTAAATTATTTGGTTTTTAGGTGATAACAGTCTTATACAATAGAAGCAGTTCTTAATAAAAAAAGTCGTTATTCCAGCTTAATTAATGCCATGCTTAATTATAACACCATGATGTCAGCGGTTTTAATTAAGTATTGGCTCTGTTACAAAAAAAAAGGAGAAAGAAAGGCAGAAAGACCTACTCCGTACTTCAGTAGCGTCACAGCACACAGATTTGTGAAAAATCATGCATGCAATTTTTTGTTCTTCAGTGGTTCATGAACTATTCAGATTTTTACAGGCAGTATTAAAACTCCATGCACACACATGCGTGCGCAAGAGGGTGCACACATGCACACATGCGCACACACACCCACTCTGACCCACAACTCAGGCAGACACGACTCAGGCTAAGGGGAAACCGTTCTTTCCACCCACATTACTTGGGCCGACTTTAAAGCGTACCTACTTGACCACTTTTTTTGAGCTAATGTGTTAAAGTGAAGATGACAAAACATAGCTCATCCTCTCCCAGCCGCTGGGAACGGTGTTTATAAGTAAAAAAAGAAAAACAACACAGAGCAGATGGGACCATTACACATGACCAAACCAATCAATCACAGATGAAGGGCCCAGGTGCGGCGCAGCCGTGCAACAACGCACCATTTCACAGTCTGTCAGACACACACACATGGTCGTCCATGAGTGACCCTCCTCAGCTCCCCCCGGACCTCATCTGGGGCGCTGTGCCCCTCTCGCCTGCCTACGCTCCAAGTGACGTCTTCATAATCACTCTGTCTTTCTATGTGTGGTGGCTCGGGGAAGAGACTAGGGGTGAGGAGGATGGGCAGGGGAGCTGGGACAGAGGCTCACATCATTGTCACTTAGGAGGAGTCCAGTCTTCCTCCTTCTGTCATGCCCAAGACCCCTCCCTCTGCAACCTCCAGAACAGCTTCTCTGACCATCATTAAGCTCATTAATTATAAAGGGTGACTGTTTATTTGTGGCACCCCAAGTGTCTGCTTTTGGAAATGGCCATTCTTTGTGAGTTGCTCGCTTCTGAGGAAGAAAGATGAATGGCACTCGCTACACTGAAATGTCAGAAAACAATCAAGGTGGTCAAAGAGACTTTCCGGGGGTCCCCAAAATGGGTATAAAGAAACCCTAGTGAACCAAAAGCAGCTAGGATCCAAATCTGTCTCAAGATCCTGTGTCTTAAATAATTGTGAAGGCCTCTGGCATCCTGTAGCACAAATTCATCCAGAGATCCTTGAACCCAAACGATGTTGTGCATCTGCGGGCACTGTAAGCTCAGAGTGGCAACCTCATTGGGAAAAGTTCAGTAGGAGCTCAGAGGAGGCTCGAGTTCCCAACTCGCAGCTCATCTTCCTCTTCTCTTTCTCTTTTCTTTCTCTTTAAAACAGGTAGAGGAATAAATGAAAGCTCAAAGAAGAAGGCAAACGAAATGGGAAAAAAATACAGCAGAGGAACAACAGCACAAGCACCGCACTACAGTGCACCCCAAAACAAGCCGTGGTTCCACGGACCCCATGGATCCTTTAACACTCAAATCTCTCTTATTCTAGACGATAATGCCTACCAAAATCTTCAGCACGAACATTACATGCAATCAGCTTCATATGCTCAAGTATGAAAAATTGACATTCTTCTCTACTTTGAGAGATGACCAACAATTTATCATTCATTTGTGCTGATTTTACTGAGGAGAGGGCATTCAGAAAAGCAACCAGAAAGCCTACTAAAAAAATAAAAAGTTTACTTGACTACAAAATAGCTTAATGAATTCATGTCCAAAAATGCTCATGACATTTTAGACTTTACAGGAAATTTACATTGAAAGCAAGTAAGAGCTAGCGAGAATATTACCGTATAATCCAGCCACTCTAGGATTTGGAACCATTTATTTGCAGTTTCATGAAATGGCAGGAGGAAACAGTGTACAGCTTGAGCTAGTGAGGAAGCTTCCTACCCCAAACCTCTCTGACATTCCATTTACAGGCAAAGACAATTTTACTGAACACTAGGCAGATTATATTCATCTTAATGGAAGCTCTGCCTCTTAGCATGGGCCCTACCATCAAATCAAACATATTCTAAAAATGCTTGGTGCACACTTGTTTGGACTTTTTTTAATTTTTTTTTGTTTTGAAGAGTCAGTATGTTTTTGTTCTTGTTTGTTTGTTTCCATTTCTTTATCAGTCAATCTGTCCTTGGAAACTTCAAATATCAAACCAATCATGAATCTTCCTGCTCCCCAATGTGTCTTAAAAATTTTATGTGTAGTCCTTGCTAACAAGGAAACTCATCTCTACACTCAAAAGAGAGAGAACAAATATATTAAAAGCTTCCATTACCATGGAGAAGGGTTCACCTTGTGTTTGAATGTGTATTTTCCCCCTCCAGGAACTGCATATTTGCATTAATATCTATTCTCAAGCTCAATAGAAATTGCAGTACAAAAAGCAGATGTGTACATTGGAGCCTTTCAAATTAAATTTCCAAAAGCAGAGCCTATTGTAGCTCAAGATCAAAGGGCCTAACATACAATCTCCTCCCTCTTCCCATATAATTACAGAGAGTTCACTTCTCTTGGGATGAGCACAACAGGTCAATCTTGAACCTGAAGGGTAAAGATCAGGTGCTGCAGCTTAGCGTTCCTGGGCTGCTCCAGAGCTCCGCACAGGGCACCTGCTGCTTAAACTACCACCCCACAGGAGGCTGGGAAATGCCTCTTGCTCATCTCTTCTTTATTCTTGGGGGCCTGCTTCCTTTCCCACATGGAAACTTTGGAGCACGGTTTGGAAAGGGACACGCCTGTGTCCGTCTGGCAGGACAGTTGTTCTAAAGGAGGGACTCGGCTGCCATGAAACGCANCCTCAAGAGAAAACACGGCTCTGGTATGCGGCCTTGCTGGGTACGGCTACCTAGAAACCTCTTTTGGAGGTAGATGGGGTATAAATAATGAATAAATGAGGAGCGACACTGTTATGAAATGTCATATCCTGGCAGTTCTGCAAAAGGACAAGACCCTGGGGAGGGAGAAGAAAGGGCTGCAACCGCAGACTCTTCCAAGACCAAGGTTCGGAAGAAAATCTGCTCCCTTGGCATGATTACCATGATCTATTTCTTTGGGGAATACAGGTAAAGAGAGGAGAGAATTTAAGTCAAATCCACACAAACAGAGAACTCAATAGAGAACGCCCTCTAGGCTTAAACACCCTTGAAGCCAACTAAGTTCTCTGTGTGCATTTCCACCTCCCTTTACATTCCTGGTGCCTCATTTCATCCTTTGCTGCCCATAGGCCTCTGTTCCCCTCTAATTATTTGCCATTTAGAAAAACTCTGCTTAAATTCCTTGTGCATCTGGCCCTTGCTTAGTGTATATCTTAAATATGGTGCTGGGTATTAGAACAGCCTCACATGCAAGCACAAAACCTTTCCCTTCCCAGAGAAGTGTTTCAATTTTCAATATCCAGCTTCCCCCAAAATACAAACAAAATGAAATCAACTTTAAAAGTATTTGTTGAAATAAGCATGTGCTCTTAATTACAGTCTGTCCCTCTCTCTCATACACACACACACACACACACACACACACGCACACACACTTAGACACTTCCAAGAGCCAGCTATTTGTAAACAAAGATTTGATCACTGAGTGTGATCCAACCAATAGCCTTAATGTGTCAGTTAGAATGGTCTTCTCCAAATTAAGCATGGGTCCTATCATCACCTCAAATGTGTTTCTAAAATCAAGTCTTTTACTTTAATTTAGTTAGGGACTTCTGGCTCCTGAATTTTTTTTCTCCAACCAGTGAAATGGGGTACTACTATTTGACATGGAAACACACTTTTAGGGGTTGACTCTCTTGAATACAGGAGTGGAGAAGTATTGGAAAAAACCAAATTGCTACTTCAAAAGCCCCAAACCAAACAAGCTTCTCTCTTCCACACACCATTCCCATGTTCTCTCTTTGTCCATCTCTTCTTTCTTTAACTGCTCTCTTGTTCTCACTGTAAAGTACTGGCTGGAGGAAAATATAAGAAATACTTGGTTTCTAATATTTGTTTGACCAATAATTAGGTATTGAGTGTTATCTGAGTGGGTGGAAAAGTTACTACCAATATCAGAAGTATTAACGATGATTTATCTTCTGCCAAATACTTTCCAGTGGAGTGGAGTGGAGCACCTGACAGAATGGAGCTGAGAGGCAAACGGCCTGTGCTGGGACTGGACATCCACTACTAAGGACCTGATGACCTGG
>LOEQ01000112.1:419537-436530 GCA_001685075.1 Bramus lutescens | reverse complement strand
AGAGAGAGAGAGACAGAGAGAGAGACAGAGAGAGAGACATACTATAAATAAGTAAATAAATACAAACAAACAAATAAATAAAGTGTTCTGTTTTGTTTTCTAAGCCAGGAAAGATGCACTCACTCATGATGAACCCAGTGCTAAGAAGGCAAAGAGAGGCCTGTGGATCCCTGCAGCACGCTGACAAACTATGCTACTGCTACTGTACTGGGTAAGCTTCAGGCCAATGGCGAATCTGCCTCAAAACCCAAGATGGACAGGATCCAGACACCCAATCTTGACCCCTGGCTTCCACACACATGATGATGCACATCCCACCCCACCCCACACTGGATAAAATAAGTCACACTGCACAGCAGAAATAATACTAGAAAGTGTACCAAAATCTGGGACTGGGGGCGAGGCTCAGGGATAAAGCAGTTGTCTAGGATGTTTGAAAGCCCTGGTTTCAATGCCATCAAGGGGAAAAAAATAAAGAAAGAAAAAGAAAAAAAAACTAAATATACTTGCCTCCATAGCATCATTAGCTGGCTATTTCTTCAACAGTTTGACAAAGCAAAGCTTTTTTCCCAGAGGTTCATTCAGGCTTGGCTGTATATTATGAAAAATTATAATGGATATTCTTTTGGAAATAAGTACAGGGCTATTCTTTCTCTAATTTGGCTTTCCCAATCTTTCAATTGAAAAAGTGTATTCATATTTTTTTCTCCAAAAAAGGAAAAAAATCACTCCTATTTGGGACAGAGGTACAATGTTAAACTGTCAATGAATATGTAATTAGCATCTGCCAATTCACATCGCCACAGAAGCAAACCTCTAGGACCAACAAGTTAATCTATTCATTTGATGAGGCATTAATATAAAAATATATCTCAATTCAGCCTTCATTTCCTCCAATGGAAGTATATATAATTTTAGCATATTAAATATCATGCATTTTGACAAAAAAGTTATTAATTTATGGTGCAAAAATATCTTGATGGTAAATAATTAGGCGCTAAGTAGGTGATGAATCACTTTTACTAAGTGAGAAAGAAATAAGAGGAGTTAAAAATAAGCCCTTACATGAACAGTTTGGAGACTAAAATGAAAATACTTTCAAGTGGTATGTAGGTCAGAGAGCCAGCCTGAAATTATGACCCCTGAACTCACATGATGCAGGTGGAGCCTAGGCCTCTGCATCACGTGGTTGAGCTAGAGTGAAGTCAGATGTACAACATAGTTGGAGAGTGGTAGGATGTAGTCCTGTTTTCCCTAGGGAATTTGGAGGTCATGGGTTGACAAGTGAAAACTGTCATTCGTCAGATGGAGTTATGCGTATGATATTAGGAGATAGTGAGATAGCCTGACGCTCTAAACAGAGGTCACAATCAATTAACACGTCTTTCTCGTGTTCTCTAATTAACTCTTGCTCCATCTTTTATGAGTCACAAAGCAAAGCACTTGCAGGTGGGAAAACTTCAAAGGCCCTTTAAGATATGTCTGTGTTTTCTGGCCTAGCATCCCACAGTCCAGCACATAGCCTATCCCTAACAGGTATCCGTCATTGACATTGACCAACAGGAGAGTCAGTGAATGCCTTAGAAAAGCTAAGACAACAGGCTGGGCAGATGAGTAACTAAATGACAATGCTCAACTTCGTGCCATGGTGGCCAAGATGTCTTGGGGATTCAAGAAGCATCCATGATTCCTTTTTTTAACTTATGCCTACCTAACTTCCTTTACAGGCAATTTTCAAAGAGACAAAGACTAATGAAAACAATCTAAAAGCAAACCACAAGTGTTCATGTAAAGGTACACTCCCTTGTTCAAATCCTCCTGGGGGGGGTCCTCTTCTCTCTTCTCACTTCTTGAAGGTTTTTGCAGGTGGTCACTGCAAAGGCTTAGTTAGGGCTTATTTGTTTTCTTTGTCTCTTCCCCTGCTCACCTATTTTGGCCTGATTCTGACTTCTTTCCTGTTTCTTCTTTTTCCCTTGGGAAATGTATGTGCATTTCTAGCATCCATCCTCTACCCTCATATGTGAATTCTAAGGCAAAGAAGCACACACACAACTTTATTTATGTTTCAGTAGTGACTCCATCGCTGGTCAGTATAGGAATATATGATGCGTTCCATGTCTCATAAACCGAGAAAGCACTTTTGAACCTCCTGTTGTTTAGGAACTTGAGAAGATAGTTTATTAGTCTTTATTGTAATCTCGTGAGCGACTGTTATTTTCTTCTTTTGTACTTTTGGGGTCCTTCCTTCCATATTTTGCCATCTTCCCATAGGGATGCTGCTCTCCTTCTTTGCAGCGCGTGATGTCAGCTGTGCCTCCTTCTTAATAAACAGCTGCCCTGTGCGCTTCCGTTTCTAATCCTGCTGACAGCTGGGTTTTGCTCATGGCGGGTTTACTCTTACACAGACCAACTTTCACATATATGCTTGTGGAATCCGATTCTGAGAGTCATCCATTCCTGCCCTGCGTCCTCCCTGCACCCACCTCCCATCGTGCTCCCGTCATTATGCACTGTGGCCCCTAATCCATCAGGATTAATTGTTAGAGTTTGCTTGCATAGATTTAAAAAAAAAAAAGCTGGAGTCCAGTCCACATAGCTTGCATTTTTCAGTGTTTCGATCAATGGTTCATGTATTATTTGTCACAAGGAGCATAATTAGATGGTGAAATCCAGTGTAACACCCCACAGGTCCAAAATCTTGAATGCATCCAAATTTCCATAACCAAATCAGGCTGCCTGCCTCTTTCTTTCCTTCCCTTGTCTAGTTTGACCACTTGCGTGCTAAAAGCTCTAGTTGGATTTCCATCATGCTCTTAAAATATTCTCACATTCTACACTTCCAATCATATCCTTTGTTTCGGAGAGAACTCAATCAAGAGGGGTTTTGTACAAGTCTCCACTTGTACATGATGATAAACAGCTTAAGCTACGTTCAGCATTCACCATCATTAGTTTCCTTTCTTCACCGAATCCAGATAGATCACGTGTTATTGACACCATTATTTCCTGAGACTGTGTCCATATCCTAGTGGTCTTTTCTACCTGGGGGAGACAGAATTCAACTCCTTTCCAACTGTAAATTATACAATAGTTCATCATCAGCCGGTAAGCACTTCTGCCTACAGTGTGCAATGCTGTCCTTGCCACACACATTTCAAAATTTAAGGGCTGAAAATTGAGCAGCTACAGTCTAAAAGGGCAGGAAGTACTTCTACTTTCTGAGCCGTGACAATGTGCACCCCCCCAAACACAGGAAAGAGCGCTGGTGTGTATATCAAAAGAAAATCAGTTTCTCTAACTCAACATTATAAAATGGAATGACTCAAGGAAACTGACGGATAGCATTTGACAAAAATATGAAGAAAGGACTGTGCTGAATGGGAAATGAGCTACGGGAGCCAAATGGCATCAGCACGGTGGGCCATGACACCTTGCGCATCGGAAAGATCACGGTGATCACTCTCGTGTACTAACTGGTAAACGCTTTGAAACATCACATTTATCTAGATTGCCTTACAACACTAATGTTCTCTCATCAGCACACCTCAACAGGCAATGTGTTTACAAAACTATAACAGGATGAAAGGCACTGACGATGAACAGTGAGCAAAATAGTCAATGGCGAGCTTAAATTTTTAAACAAGCCCTAACAATGAAAATGTTGCCAAAAAAAAAAAAACCAATAACAAAACAAAACAAAAAAAAACCTCCTATCTTGGCTATTGGGTCATTTTCCAGATGATTAAAGCTAGGCCAAGAGCAGAACGTGCTTCCAATGTAACCATCCATATTTCCCGAATTGCCAGCTAGTGTTGCTCTCCAGACTCAAGTTGGTCTTCAAACCGATTTTTGAACAAGGCAGACCTATAGAAAATCAGTAAGGATTTTTTTTTTCGTGGTGGTAGTAGGCTATAGATTATTAGTAAAAGAAAGGAGAAGTAGGTTTTACTTTTAAGATTCTAATTTGTGCATACATGAAAGTGGAAAAAGAAAACCACTAAAAAGGGGGGGCTACTTTGTTCTGGAAAAAGGTAGTAGTTGAGTACATCCTATAGCCTATCAGTCTCTGAGGCCTATTGGCTACACAGCTCAGTTCTTCTGAGACACGGCAGCAGCAATGGGTGCCAAAGCAAATAGCATGGAAATCGGGATAGGTTTTCAAAAACTACACAGGAGATGAGAAAAGCTTCCTAACTAATAAAGCAGCTCTCATGTCATACAAATAATTGGATAACAAGAAACCTGAACTGTCAGAACTATGGCTTTTGATGGCACTAGATCAGAACCAGTTAGTACACAAAAAACAACTGATTAAAAAAGAAAAGTCAGGTGTACAGAAGGACTTCTGTGTTCCCACAAATGTGCCAAGAAGTTTGTCCAAATACAAAGGAACGCAGGAAGGTCTGGGTATATGGCTTTAGAAATCTAGACTGGAGCCAGGCCAGAGTCCCATTCGATGGTACAATGAGTCAGGAAGATTTTGTTTTCCATGTTCCAGTCATATTTCGATAATAAGTGAAGGGTAGTATGTCCAGTAGGGCATCTAATTGTACGAACAATGTGCTGCTGTCTGCAGTAACTGTCACCACTGTGATATTTAGTATGAAAATAACTGACGTTGACTTACCCTTAGTTGAAATAAGCCCAAGCCCTGTATGAGGTTCCAAAGCTTAGTTACAAAGCAAGGAGTTAGATATTGACCCATTTTCTCCCTCTGGGTCGGCCTAGATGTCTGGCTATGCCCTGCCATGGGGAACCTCTCACAATTCTCCTAGAAGGCCACACATCACTCTCTGAGGATCAAATTTGACACGGAACTATGTGGCTAAAAGATTGTGAGTCTAACGTTCATCATCTTAGGATATAACAACATCCCCTGTAAGTAAACAATCTATTGTTAATGCAAACCCAATTTTCATAGGAACTGTCATTTCACACTGGCCTTGTTGTGGACATTTCTGTCTTGAACCCAGATAAAGGTAAAGGGGCACCTAGACCGTGCCCATGTCGTATTAAAGGCTTTGTGTTTAGTGTTATTTTCAGTTCCTTTTTTTTCTTTCCTAAGACCCAATAAGGTAGCCAGTTAATAATTAGGAGATCACTGACAGCTTTACTCCTATTATCTACTGCCTGGTAAATGTGCTGAATTTCAGAACACTCTTTGTTGCTTCCCTTGAACTAAAAGACTTATCCACCTTATGTTGATAAGTTATCTCTACTCATAGACATAGCTCCGTATCATACCTCCCTACACCTCCTACAATAGTAACGCTGTGCTGTGTGTTCCTCATGGTCCAGGTCTTCCTCTATGCACTCAGCATGTGTTACTTTACTTATTTCACCCAATAAAGTAGATTTTACAGTTATCTTCAACATATACAGGAGGGAAACATGGGTCAGGAAAAGCAACTATCTTAACCAACTAGTGAATCAACTAAGTTTACCAGGAAGGATTACCAAGAAGGTTAAACATCTAGTAAACGGAATTAAACCAAAGAACACTCACGGCTAGGCATCATGCCATCTGCTTCCCAGGGCAACAGAGTGAGAGAATGGAAATGAGCCATATTTGTGGACCAAAACCAAAAGGAAGAAGTCAGACAAGGATAAATGCAAAGTCTCACCCTACACATGTCCATGGGAGCCCTAGCTGTGAAGTAATGCATGAAGACACAACCAAAAGCCTAAATCATTTCAGTAGACCATAGGTCAGTTTTAAATCAGGGCTATTAATCCTCAAGTCACCATTTTCAGAGAGAAAGAACAGCTAGAATATACGGAGAGGACAGAGACTGGGTGTCTGGTCAGCATCTCTACTGCTGTGGTACACACCATGACCAAAGGCAACTGGAGGAAGAGAAGGTCTATTTCTTCCTATAGCTTACAAGAACATTTCTGAGTGAAGCCAGGGCAGGAATGGGGAGGCGGGAATGGGAGAAGATGGCATGGAGGAGTGCCGCCTATTGGCTGGTTCCTCATGACATTTTCAGCCTGCTTTCCTGTACCATCCAGGACCATCTGCCCAAGGGCGGTAAAGTACAGGAAGACCCGGGCACTCCCACATCACTTATTAATGAAACACACACACACACACACACACACACACACACAATCTTGCTTACAGAGCAGTCTAGTGGGAACATTTTCTCAATTGTGGTTCCCTCTTTGCAAATATCTCTAGCTTGCATTATTGCATCAGAATGACATAAAGCCAGCCAGCACACCAGGAAAAGGTGAAAGATGTGGCTGAACCAGGTTCTGTAATGTAGTAAATATTTCCCAATCATATTTTTGAAGGAAATTAAAATTTCCATCCTCAAAAATATATAGAAAGAGAGATCAGTAGCTGTGGAATTAAGAACAGAAGGAATTGCCATGTCAGTAGTGTTTTCCCTAATGTGAGAAGTACCCAGTCAGAAGATTTAGTGTCTTCTCATCCATCCATCATTCACTGCCTCATACCCACATTAGTCACAGTGTCACCAATGTGCCACACCAAGCCACTGCTTCATCTCAGAATGACTCCTGTGTTGGGAGGGTAATGTATATACGAAATCACAAACACCAAAAGAACTGTCAACTCCTTTCTTTTTAAGAATTTATCATGACTTCCCAAAATGGGGAGAAAATCTAACCCTTGGGATAAAAGTTTCAGACAGATCTGTCTGGGGTGGGGATGGTGAAAGTGGAGATGGTACAGAGGATTTAAGAAGCAAGGAGGTAAGGAGAGGGGAGGGGAGGTGGAGGAAAGAGAGGGGAAGGGGAGGGAAAGGGGAGGTAAGGACGAGGTAAGGGGAGGGGGAGGAAAGGTGAGGAAAGGGAGGGACAAGTAGTAAAAATATCATGCTAATGATGAGTGATTAAATAGAAGACGGAAAGTGATCACCTATGAAGCAAGAATTAACTAATTTACCTAAAGACAGTGTTTGTAGGTTCATAAGATAGAGGATTTGCTTTTTTCAATTTAAAGTCTGTCGAAAACCAAAGGATTAATCAGAAAATCTGCTTGCCTTTCTCTGGGTGAGTAATTTAGCCACCCCTGTGATTTCCCTGCTGAGTATGGGATGCTGCAAGCCAGCTCTGCAGCCCTGACCCAGAACCACAAACCGTCTTCCCACAAACATCGAAGAAACTCATTACGTCTAAAACTGGACTTCCCAACACGAATCCCCCATAACAGATCTGCATTTTGTAAATCCTGATAAGCAACACTATCATCCATCAGGGAACCCAAGCCAGACAGACCACCAAGAAACGAAGGATGACCCCTCCCTTCCCTATCAGTTCCCAAGCCCCAGCATTTCCAGCAGCCGAGGAGTGCTTGAATCCGCACGGTCACTGTTTCCTGATTTTTGTTCAGTCTTTCACCACCTCCTTCTGGGACTGCTCTAGTCACCTCCCAGCTAACCTCCTAGCCCTCACATTGGCATGAGTGACAGCTCAATACCTCAAACCGTATCCGATCACATTATCCCACCATTTAAGCCAGCCCTTGGGCAGTTTGCCACATGTACCAAGGAAACCCCAACATAAGAGAGAGCCTTCCTTTTTCTAGAGCTGGAATTATATTACAGTTTAGTCTGTCAGTCCTCCCTTTGGAGAACTAGGCCTGGGCCTGCTGATAGAGCCTCCAGCTCTGCTCTGTATTTATTTATTTAGTTAGTTAGTTTTGGTTTTTCAGGACAGGATTTCCTCTGTGTAGTCCTGTCTGTCCTGGAACTCGCTTTGTAGACCAGGCTGGCCTCAAACTCACAGAGATCCACCTGCCTCTGTCTTCCAAGTGATGGGATTAAAGGTGTATGCCACCACTGCCCAGCTTTACCCCTGGTAATTCTCCTTGGACCTAGACAGTATTCACCAGTCTTTAAGATAGCTTGAGCCAAGTACCCATACTGCAGATGCTCACTTCAACAGCCTCTCTCAGGCTTTCAGGTGGGTAAGTTCCTCAGAACTGTGTCTAAGTGGTGATGAGACAATCCACATTCCTGGTGATATTTCTGGGCTGTCTTTTTTTTTTTCCTGATGGGATAGGATATGTGTAGATATGTGTTGCCCTAACCTCTGGACCCTCTGCTTTTTGTCATGAATTCATGTGTTCCACCAGTCACCTTGCAAGAGATGTGAGATGAGAGAAGATGAAGAAGGATGAGAATGGGCTTGTTAAGGTGAACAGAAAGGAGGAACTGTAAAAATAGATAGGATCCTCCTGCTGTCAAGTAACTTCCCAAATGAAGAGAGAAAACAGGCTTTCTCTGACTAACTCCTTATTGTTGTGCATTGAATTAGCTGAGGCTGACTTCTAGGAATTCCTGCCATTTTTCTCTTCAATCGAGGGACACTGGGTCAGGTGAGGACAAGGGCTTTGGAGTTCAGCAGATGCAGCTCGGATTCTGGGCTCTACCACTTAGTGGCTACAAAGCACTGGGCAGATCTCCTGTTCCCACAGATGCTCACCCACCTTCTCCAGAAAAGAGCAAAGGACATGCCCAACCAAGAAGCTTATCACATAGGGAGAGGACTCTGTAAGGCCTTATAAAGAGCAAATATTTCAGAAACCGTAGCCCTGTTAAGAGGCTGGTGGCTGAGTTGGGCAACAGCACTTGGGGTACTCGCTGATGATTTCACTCATGACCTAAGCAACCTATGTCTGACATTATCTGATCCTCCTTTAGAAAGTATGTCAATCTAAAGGCAAGAAAAGGGGCACACCAATGTGTAGTGAACTGGGTATGAGGTTCTTATGGCAGGCCTTTGGAAGTGTTTGTTAAATGAATGAATGAACTGAAAGTAAATTGAAGGTCGACATTCGTCATCTTAGCCAACTAGTATAAATGGAGATTGTACAGATGCTTTCCAAACATACAAATACTGTGGATCGTATCACTGTAGAGAATTTTTTATCTTTTAAGGAACATTTGTTTTGTCTTGACTTGTTTTGAAACAGGATCTCACCGTGTAGTACGGAGACCGGGCTGGCCTCCAGCTCACAGGCCTTTGTTTCCTGGAGACTGGGATGAGAGGTACATGCCATTGCAGGCATCTCGGCAACATCAATGTCTCCTTATCCAGCAGTCAGTGCATTTCTTCAAGCAGTAAGAGACTCCCCTGTGCTTTCACAAATATATAATTTGCCCTTTCCATCGCTGCTGTCAGGGAGCCTGAAAATCAAGACAGCTAAGCCATGAGGTGTAAAATCCGCTCATGACACAGCCAAGCCCAAAACTGAACTTGCAATCAATTTTATCATCTCTACCCCTTCCAACCTAGCCACTAGGAAAAAAAATCTCCCTGCCTCTGTCTCTAAATAACTACTTGTGCTGAAGGTACCAAATTAACAACCCGATTGTTGATGGGGCATGGGGGGGGGGTNAAGGGTACAGCTGGTTTCTTGGATAAACAAACAGCCGCTAAATATTAGAATGTACCCAAAATATCCTTTCCTAGGATGTTTAACACCACACACCAAAAAAAAAATGCTATCAATTAGGTGAGTTCTTTAAATTTGACCACTGAGATGTGTTACCTGATCACAGTGACCATGGGAAACATTAACTGACAGGGAAATTAGTCCTCCTTCAGCCGTGAACATGTTCTACACAGACAGGAAGCATTTTGTTGTTTTGGCGGGAGGAACACTCGGGGCTAAGNATATATATTCTATTACCACCTTAGACGCCCACCCTAATTATTAATTATCCACCTAAGTGTACACCATTTAACACATCCTGTCCTTTAACTAGAGCTCTCGGAGAAGCTATCAGAAGTTGCCTGACTAACAGACCATGTCTGTAACAGCTAAATGGCTTAGAGAACAGAAAGAGTTTCCCATTTGCACACATTGCAGTGCTAATGAAGACCCACTGCCAACTGCAAGACCAAGTGCCTTTCCACAGCCACATACCTGTAGGAGGAAATGGGACAACGATGTGGGAAACAACTGTGGAGGACGAGAGTCCTCTCTCGTCTGCTCCGAGGATGTGTAAGTCACAAAGAGATTCGGTTTATAGTAGAGCAGGTGTGAACTCAACTCCACTAGTAAACTACCAGCAGCTCAGCTGCGAGAAAAGAAATAATTTTTGATTCAGAACCAAATGAAACTCATGAAACGTCAGACACAAAATCTTATTAACCATTTGGATACCTGAAGAAGACTGTGAGTAAGGATATTTCCTTTGGTTTGGCTGTCAATTTGCTTCCAAGTCACTGAGGGCTCTTCCTAGGAAAGCATTAGTATGTTGTACCGGTTTGTCCTGAGGATGCTCACCAACCCTAGCAGGTCTTCATCCCTGACAATTCCCCCACCTCTAGCAGGTCTTCATTATTTTATGCCCTAACAAGAAAAAAATGAAAACTGAAGGGGAAAAAGAAAAGGTCTCTTTCAAGATCGCAAAATCGTTTTCTGAACTATCTTTCAGGTTAGTTTCTTACAACAATTAGCTCCCAGAGACCAACTGCCCCACAACTAGCTCACCGTGATGGCCCATTCTTACTGAAATGGTCAGCCAGGAGAGTGGAAATATTTGTAATTACTGTATGTTAATTTTCAGTTCATGTTTCTGAGGTCATCATAAGGAAGGAATAGGAAAACTCACTACAATGAAATAAAAACTAGCAACTAAAGAAATTGTATATTTAATTCTCTTAAGAGACCAGTTGTTAAAAGTTCCAAAAATATGGATATTAGGCACACGTCCAAACATTCTGGAAGTTCAGAAGGAGATAGGGCCACTAGTGGAGTTCCCTCTGTGGTGAGTACTGCCCAATTAAGTAGAACCCACTACAAACAAAGTATTTACATTTGCATCTGAAGCATTTAGATTTGCTAGTTGAACTGTTAAGAATACAGTTGGTCCAGCCAAGGTAAGTAAAGGGTACAGAAATTAGAGCCCAGTAGTTTTTGAGACTTTGGCCACTGCTTCCAATACAATGCTGGACAATCATATTCTGGAATGAGAACAATAAAAATAGCTTTTTATGTGTCTTCCACTTTCTTCGATTTCTTTGTCTCTCTCTCCTTTACCAAATGTCACCCTCTTTATTTACATTCAGCCTTAATAGGGCCCAAAATTTATCATTCCCCCATTCTTCCAAACTTCACTACACTATATTTGAGTTTGCAAGTGTTCAGCCCCAAGAAGCAGAAAAACAGCGCATGTCAAGCCATAGAAGGCATAGCAATAATTTGCATTAACAGAATGTAAGTCCCAGGTGGCTTTCAGTTTGCTTCATCCAGACAGACCATCTACTCACATTGACAAACTCTATCATAAGCACTAAGAAGACTTGAGCAAAGTCAGGCAGCCAAAGCATGATGTACTCAAAGACCAGAGTCCAGAGTCCTGGCTTGACCCACCACACACCACTTCCCAAGTACTGGGCATTTTGTGTCACATTCAAGCCACACAAAAGTTTCTGATGTTATAGTTTTTATATTTAAAGCCTGTGTTTTATAGCAATTTACAACAATGCCTCCTCCTCATTTTTCCCATTAATAGACATATGTCAGGGAATTCAGAAGGAATTAATAAACAATTATTGAGAAGACGAAGTATTTGAGTCCCATCTACAAAGAACTTTCTTCTCTATGTCCCATACTTATTACATTGCGCTGGTCGGCTCAGTATGCACCCCATAACCTTACACTGGTCGGCTCAGTATGCACCCCATAACCTTACATTGGTCGGCTCAGTATGCACCCCATAACCTTACATTGGTTGGCTCAGTATGCACCCCGTAACATTACACTGGTCGGCTCAGTATGCACCCCATAACATTACACTGGTCGGCTCAGTATGCACCCCATAACATTTCACTGGTTGGCTCCTAGGTCTAATGTTCTACAAAAGGGAAGGAAATGAAAGCCAGCCAATCAGCTCTGCTCAAACATACTACATGGTTCTGTCAGCCTCAACAACTCTTAACAGTGACGGAGGGACAGGATAACTCCACACAGGGGCACTACTCTTTAGAGACAAATGGAGCAGAGACATCTCCAGGGCATCCCCAAGCACATGGAAGGGGTCTGTCAAGGCACCACTGATGAAAAGTCTCGCTCTTAGTCACGTCTCCACAGTTCAGTTACAGCCGAATAAGCCTAGCTTTTGGCCAGTCTCTTTGACTCAACATGAGGGCGTCTCAGTTGTGTGAAAAGATGAAATTGAGAACCTTTAAAATGGAAAGGAAAACAGCTGGAGGCAAATATTTCACAAAGGGACACATCTGAATTTAACAAAGCTGTCGCAATGAGGAGCTTATTGCACAGAATAAAGGATTTTGTGGACAGGCTAAGAAAGGAGCCCTCCCACTTGGGTGTCGATGTCTCGGGGGCTGAGCAAAAACTACTCCATGCCCACCTGCTCCTGCCTTCTGCTCCGTCCGCAGCAGAAAACAAAAGTATTTTTAAACTGCTATCATTCATGACTCAAAGCTGCTATCTTTTCAATTCATAACCAGGACCAAAAAAGGCTACCGATGTGTATCTCTGCATTGCCGTACCACTCCCAGAGCCAGGCAGATGCCATGACATCTCCTGAGTCATTCTGTGCTTAAAATGGCAGCTTTTTGGGTCCTAAGGAAGTACCATGAGTACATTGACAACATCCACGCTTATGGGGCATCAACAGATTACCTAATGAGGACACACTTTTAGTAGACACGGCGGTAATAACTGTCCTGGATTTGAGGGACAATGAAAGCTTTTAAGAAATTCAGTGTGTAGGGGGCCAATAAGTTGGCTTAGCAGGACTGCTTGTGTGAGCCTGACACCTGAATTTGATTCCTGGAACACACAGAAAAAGGAGACCACCAGCTCCTGAAAGCAGTCTGTGCTCTAGTTTCCACAGGTATACAATGGAATAGTACACCCTCCACAGTGTTTATTAAAGAAATAATGTTTGATTTCCAAGTCCAGAGTCTGTACAGAAGTGGTGTGCTCATTAACACTGCGAGGCACATAATTCGCAAAATTCTCAGACACAATCTTTCCCCTGAAGACTACAAAGAAGAAGTTCACTACCAAATAAAGACGGCAGCATTTAGTTCCCTACCTGCTTATGTTTACAGACACAACGTCTTTCCCGCCGCCTGTGTTCTCTCCTGGCATGACTCATACCACACGACACTGTTCAGCAGGACTGGAAAACTTCGGGCCAAAAGTTGGAGCCTGGCCTCACAATTTTATTCAGTCTTGGCATGTCATGCAGAATTAAATGTCTTTTGGCACACCTAGTTCTCCACATAAAAATCAGCAACAAAATTATGTACACGTAAAATGAAAAGAGGGACCCGCACCCTGCCACACAGGGTGGACATTCTTTTCTACCTTCTACCCACATTAGTGTGGCATAACAACATGCTAGAGGTGAATCCTCTGGAAAGAAGGTCTCTCTGCCTATCGCTTGCAGTGGCACGTTCAGGGTGCCAAGCCTCTATTGCATGGGTGTAATGGGAAGTGGGTCGATTTAAGATTGACAATTGTCTCTACCAAAGAGAACACCAAAAAGACAAGGACAGAAGCTAGTAACTGAAACTGTAGGCCGGCTACTTCATAGTCATAGTTAGGGCTTTTGTTGCTGTGAAGAGATATCATGACCATGGCAATTCTTGTCAAGAACTGGGGTGGCTCCCTTACAGTTCAGAGGTTCTCTCCATCATCATCATGGTGGGGAGCGTTGCAGCATGCAGGCAGATGTGGTGTTGGAGCTAAGAGTCCTACATCGTGCATGCAGCCGGAAGTCGACTGACACACTGAGCGGTATCCTGAACATAGGAAACCTCAAAGCCACGCCCACAATGACACACTTCCTCCAACAAAGCCATATCACCCAAACAAAGCCTCACCTCCTTATAGTGTCACTCCCTATGAGATTATGGGGCCCAATTACATTTAAACTACCATGTGGTCAAAATACTCTGTACAGGAGACAGAAGAGAAAGCCAGAGGCATTAAAAAGAAGGTTTGGTCAATGCAGACACATAAGGTAGGAACGGCTGTCTATCGACTTGCCCGAAATGCCAGCACCAACCTCAGTGCAATGCCTTTTAATATTGATACTCACATCAATTTGTCTTGTGTTCTCATTTGCTGACCCAAAGTGAGTTGAAACACACTTTTGTACTTTATTACAGAAAATTTTGCTCTTGGTTTTCAAAATTACTGAATGAAAAAGTACATACGCTTTTTTCCTTTAAAATGTATACTCTGAGGACCGGAGAGCTGGCTTCACAGTTAAGAGCACTTGTTGCTCTTGCAGAGCAGTTGGCAGCATCCAAATAGTGGCTCACAGTTATCCTAACTCCAGCTGAAGGGGAATCTACTGCCCAGTTTTGTCCTCAGCAAGAACCAGTCACATGTACATTACATGCATGCAAAAACACTCATACCCATAAAAATAAATATATCTAAAAAAGGATGACTTTAAAAAGTAAACTCTATGAATCAAAGTTTATCATAAATTCACTACAAGCTTCTTTTATCTGTCTGCACTGGAGAGGCTGTAGACTTACATACACAACCATCATCCACCCCGGGCCTCAAAGCCAGAGACCGATAGGGCACCAGAGATCCAGGGGTGAAAAGGACAGGAACTACTAAACCCACCTTTCTTAATCTTGACACCAGAAGCTGTGAGTCATTTTGAGACAACAGTAAGGACAAAAGAATCACAGAGCCACCAGCCATGAAACCACTGACCTGCAAACACATTTGAGCAGTAGCTAGGACCAAACATTCAAGAAGAAGAAAAAAAACAACTAAGTCACCTAAATTAGCCAAATTTTCCAGTACATTGAGCACAAATATTCCTATTGGACATAAATGCATTATTTGCATGTGAATCTTAAATGATTTTTTTCTTTCAGAATTAATAACTTTTTCTCATTCTTTCTGGTTATCTCACAACAAAGCTCAAGATACTTGGGCTTCTCAGAGTTGAGATTACCAAACCCAGCTAGAGTGATTAGCATTGCATAGAAGAATTCTCCCTGGGTCCTTCAGGGACCCACGTGCCTCTGTTACCCACAGTTTTCTGTTTTTAAAGAAATAATTTATTTAAATGTATCTTATGTGCATTAGTGTGAAAGTGTTAGACTGCCTGGAACTGGAGTTACAGAGAGTTGTGAGCTCCCATGTGGGGGCTGGGAATTGAACTCAAAGTGAACGTGAGTCCTTTGGAAGAGCAGCCAGTGCTCTTAACTGCTGAGCCCTCTCTCCAGCCCCATGCCCACAGTTTTCAAGACACGTTTTTCTGGTTATCGGTTCTTCTAACTTTCATAAAGGCAGCATTTTGTAAACCTGCTCTGACTGTTGAAGTCTTTCATGGGCACAGTAAGAGTTGCATTTTACAACAGAGAAGATGCCAGAACAAAGGAAGCGAGACCATGGAAAAGAGCAACAGGGGTGACTGTCGACCGGACAGCAGGAAGTGAGTTATCTGAATGCTGGGAATATCGACTTCCTCAATGGCTTTTCAAAATATTATTGATTTCACCTACTTCTTCTTACACATCGAACAATCTGTGGTGTGGATATTGAAAATCAAAATCTGCCACACCATACTAAGAACCATCCGCTAACAATGGGAACATATTATGTATGACGGCAGAAGGTACACAACACATAAAATAAAAACTGAATTTCAACCAATCTGGTTCTGGTACAGGGTTTTCGTTCCAGTTAAGTAGGATCTAGAGCAGACTCTAATTTATAGGCATTTATTTCATTCTGGGTTCAAACCTTATATATGTGGTTTCTGGGGTTACTTTTATCTTGGATCATTTAAGGACATTTGTTGAGGTCCTGTATTGCTATCCTGAGAACTGGTCTACAGCAGAACACTCTTTCTCTGGTATTCAACTGACTGAGTTACTATTTTGCTCTAGACATTCCTTAATTACAGAGCTGGGATAAGTGGAGATACAGAAGAAACATTTAGCTGGGGCCAGGCTTGGAAGTCTACATTTGGGGCAAGGAAAAGGGCTCAGCAAGAAAAGGCGCTTGCCACCAAGCTTGATGAGTAAACTCAAGTCATGAAACACACGCGTGAGGGAGAACCAACTCCCATACAACCTCACACATGCACTGTGGTATATACATACCCCACACATACACACATACCCCACAAGTGCACACACACACACACACACAATTAAATGTCTTTCCTTTCTTTTCTTTTTTCATGTTTGGATTTTTGAAGCTTAGGTTTCTCTGTGTAACAGCCCTGGCTGCCTTGCAGCTCACTTTGTAGAACAGGCTGGCCTAGAACTCACGTCCAACTGCCTCTGCCTCCTATGTGCTGGAATTAAAGGCGTGTGGTAGTAATAAAACAGGGATGAAGGAGTTAGAAACAAATGAAACAAATATCTCTAATGATAAAATACAGGCCACAAATGATTCAAGCAAGAAAGCAAAGGACCATTACATTAGAAAACTGTCACAGAGACTGCCCAAAGGGCTCCTCCTCTCTCGGCTAAAGGAGGTGAAAACAGGAAGCCCTGAACACTCCAGGCAATGTAGCAAAGGAGCAGTGGACTCAGGTTCTCTTACTACAGCAGTTAGAGCTGCTAAAATCACTAATGCTTACTCTTAAATTGTCACAGTTCTCAGTGTTTCAGGAAGATGGTTTAACATGTTAAAAGAATCAATACTCTCAAGCAAAGCAACTAAAATCAAATAAGAACACTATTAAAGATTCCTTCTAACCATAATTGCAGATACCATATTATCAGCCCAATACATAACAGATGACAACCAGACAACGCAAGATGAGAAATGCCATCAGACAGACACACACACACACACACACACACACACATACACACCTGGAAACTAGGCCTAGGAGTTTATCACTGTGGTAGAGCACTTGCTAAAATATGTAAGGCTAATTGTGCTGAATTCAATCCCAGAACAAGCAATATAGTAATAATAATAATTAAAAAGAAAGAAAGAAGGAAGGAAGAAGGAAGGAAGGAAGGAAGGAAGGAAGGAAGGAAGGAA
>LOEQ01000112.1:399388-409633 GCA_001685075.1 Bramus lutescens | reverse complement strand
GGAATTGAACTCAGGACCTTTGGAAGAGCAGACAATGCTCTTAACCGCTGAGCCGTCTCTCCAGCCCCTCCTGTTTTCTTTATAATCTTTCAAGACTAATTTTTGCTTCCCAAATGGTCGTTGAAGAGTGATGGTCTACTGCAGAGGAAATTCTCATCCTGGTATTTGATATGTAGAAATTAAAGCTAATATTAGATTATGAGGCAATATTTGATTTTGATAAGTCAAGCTTGAAGAGACCCCAGTCAGAGACCAGGAAGGTGGGATGCACTGAACTCTCTCCCTGCACAGTTCTATTGCTGACCAGAGTAAGGAACATTCCTTCACGGCTGTTGTGAGCCAACTCCTGAGGACAGCAGAGCCAGGAAGTTCTAAGGATCAATCTATATTTGAGGATGGCTTTGAGAATTTTGATGAAAGGCCCATTAAAAACATGAAAAGTTTCCTTGTTGTGTCTATTTTTTGATCCCAGTAGATAACAGACGGCCATCATAAACATCCCCTGACAGAATCGGAGGAGGGTGCGAAACTCTAATCCCATATACTGACTCTTCAAACATCTCCCTGATACTGTTTATTCTCTTATTGGCCTACTGTCATTCCTTTTATTACTGCTAGTTTATTATCAGCAGAAGCAATCACAGTATAATTAATTGGCTTATTTTTGGGTACAGAGGAGTACATGGTGTTACAGGATATCTTAAGAGAAGGGACAGCAATAACTAGCTTACTCCTAATAAGCTTGAATTCTCACCCTCCCCAATCTCTCAGTGTCCCCATCTCTCCCTCTTGCGGTCATCTTCCCCACCCCATTCCCCACCCCTGCTCCTCCTCCCTCTTTCTCTTTCTTAACCACAGGTCCTCTTGGTTGGCACTCCAGAAAACAAGGAATGACAAGCAGATGTCCCGTTAGACTCAGCGCACTGCAAGCTTAAGGCATAGAAAGAAAGCTCAGGAGACATTATCAAGCGTGAAGAAAAGGTGTAAAACTTTCCCAAAACCTGTTGTTTAATGACCCAGGATGTTGCCCTATCCTGTACACACTGAGCTGTAGTGCACGGAAGAAATTTACAACCCTCAGGGATTTTCTCACAAGTGAGTTTGTATCCTGCATGGTTCTCTTAATTTTTAAATAAAACACAAAACATTTTCAGGGGGAGGGGATTTAAAAATAAAAGGTCTCAATCATTGCAGGTTTTCAAACATTTAGTACAACCTTACTTTTATTTTTTAACCTGAAACAGCCAACTTGGATTGATGGGAGATCCTGCCCTAAAATTAAGCCCAAACGGCAAGAAAGGGGTAGATTTGATTTTCTCTGTCTACCATAGACTTCATATTGCTCAGACTTGTCTACTTTCAATTACAAAAAAAAAGGGGTGGGGGTGGTTAAACATCTAAGATAGACAAGGACAAAATGGACCATATGGCTCTGCCAGGGACTCTCCATTGGGGACAGTTTTGCCACCAAAAGACATTGGCAGGTTCCATAGGCAATTTTGGCTATCACAGATTAGGAAAGAGGTCAGGAACATTGCTAAGCATTCTACAAAGGCAAGGAACAGTCCCTTCAATCAAGAATGTTCTTGCCCCAAGTATGGACCATGCCTGAGACACAGTTACCCCAGGCCAGCAAGAAAAGAAGTTTGAGAAAAGATGCATTGAAATTTAATTTATGACTTACTAAGAATTCTTCCCCCAATACACTGCGACTATGGATTTGAACCCAGACTTGAGCTGGACTGTTTCAGGAGACATTTATGCACATCTTCTGTCCACTGAATAAAGGGAAAAATGATGGTCAACCCAGCCACCTGCTAATTAGCAGGCAGATAAAACACATCAAAACTTGAGTATTCCCAACTGGGCAATTTCAAAAGCGAGCAAGCCACTAATTAAAAATGCTGGAAGTCGAGCTTTTTCAAAACAGGTTAAATACTGGCTGGGTTCCTTCACAAAGAGATCCCCACCCAATCAGATCTGACTGCTCTTTTCCCATCCTTTCCCATTTCCATCTTTCTCATTTCCTGACCTCACGCTGCTCGGCCTTCCTTTCTATTTCCTCTCTTTTATTGCTCTCTTTTGAACAGGATCTTCCCTGCCTTGGCTGACGAGATCTAGAGGATGAGGACAAATCACCAGCTCTCCCCCAACTCAATAAATAGTACCACCCAATGAATTCTAATTGTATTTTATCTTGGAAAAAATCTATATAAACGGGTATGCATTTATGTAATGCAAAAAGAAAGTCCGTTGTGGCAACTAATAAGCAGGTAAACATGTTACTTTTTAGCCATCTGTTGACATCTTCTCTGTCCTAAGCTTCATCAGACCTGCTAGTTTACTGAGCGTTTTACCTCAGTAATCAGGCCAGGGCATCTCATCTCCAAGTCCACTCACCGCCATCTGAATTCCTTGGCATGATCATGTCAAAGCCAGCTTCTTAGGGTGCATCTCAAACACGGAGTCTGAACCTCACCAGTGAGGCAAAGGCAACAGTGTTTATTGCCAGGTCCCGGGTAATTTTCACACACATCGTAGAATGTGAGAAGCAGAAGACTATGCTATTACAGACAGAAGACAAATGGCACCCACACCCCGGACAGTAGCCTACCTCACTGAGTACATTGGTTATCCAGATAATGGAAGTTAGCTTGTGATTAACAATTACTGTTTTTGCAGAGGACTACCTGAATACATATCTGGAAGCTCACAACTGTCTGAAACTCTAGCTCCAGAGTATCTGACATCCCTGACTTCCTCATACCTATGTACATGCCGCACACACACACACACACACACACACACACATGCACAAACATATACACGCATGCGCACACGGAAATATTTCTTAATCACAAGCGAATAACCCTTCAGAAAAAGGAAAAGCTTTGACTCCACATTTAGTGCATGCTCCTGTCTCACAGCATCCTAATGGTACTTGCTAAACTCACTTAGTGTGAAACCTGTACACGGCCTACGCCGGACCACTATTCATTCTGTGTCGGATGCTGCACAGCCTTACCATGGGTTTGTTCCTATTACTCTTTGTGCTTATAAGGGGTATAAAACCTTTTGACAATGAAACAGCACAGTCACTGACATCTACAAAGTCCATGCTTGAGACCCACAGAATTGAATTAAAAACAAAGCCAAAAAAAAAAAACCTTTGTTTTTTGTTTATTTGTTTGTTTGTTTTTTAAACAGGGCTCCACTATGTAGCCTTGACTGTACTGAAAGCTCTATAAGTAGATCAGGCTGACCTTGGACTCACAGAGATCCATCTGCCTCTGCCTCCCCAAGTGCTGGGATTAAAGGTGTGCACCACTATGCCTGTCTAAAACCTCAATATTTTAAAGTAAGTTTTTGTGCAAACTTTATAGCTATCTCTGGTCACATGTGCCCTGTACATCATGGGGTGAACATGTAAACTTTATAGCTATCTCTGGTCACATGTGCCCTGTATGCCATGGGGTGAACATGTAAACTTTATAGCTATCTCTGGTCACATGTGCCCTGTATGCCATGGGGTGAACATGTAAACTTTTTTGCTATCTCTGGTCACATGTGCCCTGTACGCCATGGGGTGAACATGTAAACTTCATAGCCATCTCTGGTCACATGTGCCCTGAACGTCATGGGGTGAACACGTAAACTTCATAGCCATCTCTGGTCACATGTGCCCTGAACATCATGAGATGAACATGTAAACTTCATAGCCATCTCTGGTCACATGCATCCTGAGTGCCATGAGGTGAACTTGCCTGACTCTTCCCTATCATAGGAAATGAAGCTAAAGGGTGACCAGCCATTTGCCGGACATTTATGTCATAATAGCATGCCAACTTGATGTATGAGAAAAGTGAGGCTTAGAGGGGCTAGCAAGGCACCCAAAGTGTTAGTACACAGCAGAGTAAGACAGAGCCCCAGGTCACGTGGGACCATAATTCAGGGAGTGCATCCAGCAAACACGAGTGTGGTATGAACTTCTCAATCCTACACCCAGCTAGGACATCCCTTCTTGCCCCCGAGACGGAGTAAATATATATAAAGCACATTTTCTGCCCACTACTGTATCCATAAGACATTAAAGATAGTTATACAAAAATAAATAACTTAAACATTTGGATGAATCACAAGGCAATAGCATAAAAGATGGCTAATAATTCCATCAAAAGAGATGTTATGATGGGCTAGACATTTGTTTGAGGTACATAGAAACTTTAGAAGCTATTATATTGGCAAAAATGAAAAGAAAATTTAATGCAGTTATCTGGATAAAAGATAAAAATGATTCGGGGGAAACAAAATTGACACTAGCTTTTTAATTTGATGGAAAATTCAAGTTTTCCCAACAGAAGTCAAAATAGAAAGAAGCAATTCATTTTACCTATAAAAATCACACTTGTGGAGTCAGAGAGGCTGGCTCAATATTATAATTCACTAAACAGACATTTCTGCTACAAATAACCCTATGGATATATGCACACTCCACCCCAAGCTGTGATGAATATATATGTAATATATCTTATAGCAAAGAAACATGCTTAACTGCCTCTCAATACCTTGTATGGTATACAGCAGACAGTAGGTTCTTTAGTTCTTTACTGAATCAAACAAGCACAAAGTGAAGAAAAAATAGTATTTCTGGTATAAGAAAGTGTTTACATCTCAATTATGAGACAAAACAACAGAGAAAGACCCAGGTAACAAAAAAAGATGGCTGTGACAAAGACATCTCAAGAGCCAACTCCTGCTACTCCTAGTATACAAATGACCAGCCACCTCTTCGCCGTGGGCATGGGAAGGGATCACAACGCCATGGGCGGAAGGAATGATACAAAAATACCAGTAGATGAAAGAAACTACACTTTCAAAGCCTGAAATGAGCTCAGTTGCCTGAGGTTTCTTTCTGATAACAATCCAAACTAGGATAGTCTTGGCAACTTTCACAGATGTGTGGGTTGCTCTGAGAATCAACAAGCCTTGAGAAGCTCTCAGCTCACCGGGTTCTCTCTGTGAAGTCATTTTAAAATGTCTGACCCTTCACTGCCAAACTGCAGAAGGCAACTGGGCAGAGCTCGGACACAGTGGACCCTGAGAGGGAGGATCCACTGGCGGGATGCTAACTCTACATGGCTTCCCATCTACTCACTGCTCTTCAGAGTTTGCTCACTGGCATCTCTACTTTGTGGACCATGAGGCTGAAACTACCCGGGAAACTGGGCAAACTTTGAAACTCTGTGCTGGGAGTTGGAGAGCAGCCTTAGATTTGAACAGAGGCTCTGCTATGCCCATCATGGTAGTCCAAATAAGTCACCGGCCTCTCTGAACTCATTTTTGTGAACCACAAAATGAGCGAGTTCGATTTCCATTCTTGGAAATAGGGCAGGCTAGTATATTTGGATAACCCTCCCACAGAAGACTAAAAATGATGGATAACAGGCTTTTTTTTTTCTTTTACGTCTTCTTTAAAATACTAATGAGCCAACACTATATGAAAGTTCCATCCAGCCAAAGCTAAAAATCAAAGCAAAAGCTGGAACCCAGGGCACAAGGAGACATTTCTGCCCTAAGAACATGTACCAACTTAGAAAATGTAATGGCCGCTTGAAACAAAGAAAGCAGAAGAGAAGAATAAGACCTGCCCCCAAAGGGGGATAAAGGGAAGATCGTATTTGCAAGCTTAAGGAGATATCTTCATGGTAAAGGGCTAATTTTCACTTGTTTAACACAAAGGGAAGCTCCCCTGTCCCCCGCCCCCAACCCGGAAGAAACTCTCAGCATCCAATCTCTGCTGTTAGAGCCTCATATGCTCATGGTCTCCCAATAGGAAGTTCTCCAAGCCACCTGGAACCTAGAACTTGAGTAACTCTGAGTCTTGTACTTTTATGGTTCTTCGTATTGCTAAACAAGACCAGAGACATGTGCATGGTCACCTGGAGGGCCGAGAAACACTTGATAATGCAGATGTACAAATGCTCCTTTTCCAATGCACTTGAAAGCTTTACCCCAAGTGAGCATTCAAGCGGCATTGTATTTGTTCTGCGGCTCTAGCTATCTTTAAAATATTCCTTTCATGTCTTATCACTAAAGCATCTTTCTGCATGTGATATATAAATGAAGTGGTGTCAAAGGTTATGCTAGAACCCCACAGACCCATATAAAGAACACAGATCAAATATTAAGTAGGTATATTCTTAATTTGAACTAAAGAAGTATGAGAACTAACCAGATATATTTTAGATGCAGAGCTGGGGATTGATTCTAGAGTACCCTGAAATCATAGAAAAAGAGACACTTTGCAGCACTGACATGCTTGCTCTTGAGGAAATGCACTGATTTATACTGAAAAACGTCCATAGATTCCAAAGCGTTCAGAGGCTACGGACGGTGAATTCCTCTGAGGAGCTAATCCTTCAGAGACAAGTCAGCAGCTACACTGTCTTTAGTCGGCTCTACACCGCCAGCACTGTGGAATATCCTCCACACAGAGTACGGACTCACAGAATATGTACATCTGTGGCTCCTACTAATTCCCTAGTCCAGGAAGAATCCTTGGCTGAGCCCTGCACACAAACTGAGATGGCATATGCTCTCCGTCAGTGCCAGATGAATGTAGAGTTCAAAATATTTCATCAGCAAAGAGCACATTAAGGGTGTGCACATTTTCACTAGCAGCCAGCTCAATACGAGCTCTAAGTGGAGTGATCTGAAGTCAAACCTGAGGACCAGTGCCGACAGGGGGAGCGCTGAGGAGCTCCTAATACTAATAATCCATGTCCACATGACGTTAACGACGGCTGCCGTTTTCTATTAGAAACAAGACGTGATGCCTCAGCCTGCAGGAATCTGTGCAAGGGCGAGCACTGAGGAATAACTCCAGCACTTAGTAGAGCTGACTGGGCAAAGGACAAGACAGTGATGCGATGCGCTCCACGCCTACAGGTGTGCTAAGACACTATCAGGAAAGAGAAAGCGGACCTGAGTGTCCCGTGTTTCCACTAAATGGCTCAGAGCTTTCCATACCAGATCTGAAACTGAAATGGGGTATGGGTGTGTTTGTGCGTATGTGTGTCTAAGTGTGCATGCACGGGTGTGAAAGTAAACTGCAGATACTGTAGAGAACACAGAGTAGAAAATAACTTGTTTGGAGGGGAGTTACTGTAATGCTTTTAGCCTTTATTAATGTCAGTTAGTATGTCTTTTAAGCATTGCAAAAAAAAATGTTGTTCTAAAATAAAAAAATAGCGATGTTATTTTCCACAAGTTTATAATAAACTCCTTTACTAAAATTAGTGTGAAATAATTGCAGACATCTGAAAGAAATACGTTTCACTATATACATTATAAATCAGGGTGAGAGTTTTCATAAATTCAGGTAACAGCAGTGTACAAAGCAGAAGACCATAGCTACCATGGTAAAAATATGTCAGTGGTGTTACTTGTTTTCAGACTCAGAAATCTTTTGTAAACGCAAGGTAAACAGGTAAATTGGGAAATCAATCAAAAGTCATCTCCAAGTTTTACTATGTAGCAATCCCTAAAATTTGGAGGTGTCCCTCATAATCAAACTTGAAGAATCCTCTAGTTGAAGTAATCAATGGGAGATGTGGAGATCCATGATGCCATGATGTGTTCCAGGGCAGCTTGGGAAATCCCTGAGGTCATAGTGACTTCCCCTGAAGGGAAGTTCTGAGTGCGATCTCAGACAGTGACAGAACCTCTCAGCCTAAGAACTAGTCCCCCTAAAATAACACAGTGGGAGACTAACCACTTCAGTTAGGTGACAATGATAGCCCAGAGGCCCACATGGTGCCTGAAGTGTAGGCTGAGACCAACCACCAAACCCAGTGCCAGGAGACCCAAATTAAAGGTGAAGATATTGTGGAATGTTCCTCAAGCAGCGTGAGAACCACAAAATGACTGGTCCAGAAAATAAAACATTCAACAGAGGAATGAACTCGAAAATGGGCTTCATTTCTTACCAGAATACATTCTAATCCCAATGCCTTGAGCATATAACCTACTGTGCATGTAATATTCATGGCACAAAAACAATATACCAACACAGGTATGTGATTAATAATATCTTTATTGGATTCCAGTAGGGGTGCAGGGAGAAGAGAGTTGGAACACACACCAATTCTATCATGGTCTCTGTTTGCCTCAACCACCTCAGCTCCCTGGAGCACCACAAGAGATGCTCTTAGAAGAGGGCTCCTGAAATTGAAATGTTAGCGAGCTGTAATTGCTTTCTATGACCACAGTGGTGGCCGACTTCTCCAAAAGACATTTGTACTCTGGTTCTTATTTTTGCCTTTTATTTCCCCTTTTTTGTAAAATAATAATAATAATAATTTTTAAAACATGCTTCTCCTGCTTCTTGTGTTCTCATCTCTTCTCATTCCTTATTCCAGCTACTTCTCTGATATTGCTGAAACAAAACGAAATACTTCTCGACATTCAGAAATCCAGCTTTCTAAAAGTCAGTCAACTTATGTATCAAATATTCACATGCACACACACGCACACACACATACATATATACACATGCAGATACACACGCACACATACAGACACAGGCACACACATGCACATACACACATAACTCATATATACACATGTAGATACACACACATACATACATACATACACACACAATACATACACATGCACATACACGCACACACATACATACACACACATGCACACACATACATACACATACAATACATACATATGCACATACATACACACACACACACACACACAGAGTTTTCCCTTTCATCCTTTCCGTATCTGATCCTTCTACCTGTGTGCACCACCAGAGCCTATGACCTGCCAAAGACAACTAATCAATCCTGCATATTCTCTTCAGGGGTCATGTCTCAGTTTTAGGACAATTTTCTCTGTATTTAGGCTCAAATGTGCAAACCACACTGTATTACTCTGCAAAACATCAATGAGAAGGCTTAATTAAGTAACACTGACAGATAAATCCATTTCTTGCACAGTAATCAAATCAAAGCAGGTTGACATAACACAGGAACTTAATACAGTTATTCCCTTGTAATTGGAAAAAGGCCCTTTACTCGCATTAAAGCAATCTTCTGGGTATCGGCAAAATAAGAAGGCTCAGAGCTTTAATACTGCCCTATAAAAGTCTCAAGGCTCAGAACCCATCAGCAAACAAGGCAGATTATCTAAGTCCTTGATCAAAGCAGAACACACAGTTCCTACCATTCTCAACCACTAACTCTTCATCTCCGTTACAATTAAAAAGAGGTAAATTGGCATCAAACACACATACACAGGGAAGCTGAAAAAAAGTGCACAAACCCCTTCTGTGTTTGTAGAACTGCCTCCACGTGTAATTTAAGCCTCTCAACAATGAATCTGGAGTGCTTTACTACTGTGAGATTGCAATGCTGGGGCGCAAACACGAACTCCCTTCACTTTGCTGTATGGGCTCCGTGCTGCACGCTGCCTGAATACAATCTAACTCTTAATCGTGTGTAACTGCGGCCAACAGAATTATGAAAACATAGAAAATGAGCATGTACCACATCCGCGGTTTATCAGAACACTTACCTAGTCACGAGTATACTGCCCGGCCTAGGCCGAAATCCAGAAGAGTTTAACATTACTACTGTACCTTGTTTAAGTCCCCAAATTAGCCGGGCGTTGGTGGCGTACACCTTTAATCCCAGCACCCAGGAGGGAGAGGCAGGCGGATCTTTGTGAGTTTGAGTCCAGCCTGGTCTACAAGAGCTAGTGCCAGGATAGCTAGGGCTGTTACACAGAGAAACCCTGCCTCGAAAAACCAAAGTCCCCAAACTACACAACTTTTTAGGCATTTCTTTGGATTTTGAAGGCCTTATTAATCATTAACCAATCTCAAGACGGTTTCAGCAACTCTTCCAGAAAGTAACTCTTGTACAATGTAAGACCTATTTGGTCATGCCCACATTGTTGGTTAACCAACAAAATACTCTAATGATCCTCATTAAAAATTACAGCTAACCTGGCTTCAGCTGGTAATTAATCAATAAAAGATCAAAGGTTGAGATGAAGAAAAAAATACCTTTTAGTATCCTCTCCCTCCATTCTCAAATATTCTTAATGTTAAATGTTTTTTTAATTTATTTATTTATTATGTATACAATATTCCATCTGCGTGTATACCTACAGGTCAGAAGAGGGCACCAGACCTCATTTCAGATGGTTGTGAGCCACCATGTG
>LOEQ01000112.1:364554-387871 GCA_001685075.1 Bramus lutescens | reverse complement strand
AGCCTGGTCTACAAGAGCTAGTTCCAGGACAGGCACCAAAGCTATGGAGAAACCCTATCGCAAAAAAAAAAATCAAAAAAGAAAGGAAGGAAGGAAGGAAGGAAGGAAGGAAGGAAGGAAGGAAGGAAGGAAGGAAGGAAGGAAGGAAGGAAGGAAGGAAAGAAGAAATGACGTGTTGACCAGATTGTGAAAGTTCGTTCTTGAGGCAAACCATCTTTAAGGAAAATAATCCTATAAGTTTCTCAATATTTTGAACATTGTAAATGTTATGGACTCTCCCAAGGCTGCAAGGGCCATTGATATTCCCACTTCACTGTAATGAGAAGCAAAGTTTCCATTCCCTAAAAATGTGACACATGGTTGATTTTTCTATTTCTGCTCCTCCAAAAAGATTGTGACTCCTGAGCTCAAAATTGAGTGGAAGAGACAAAACATGCACTTGGAAAAAATAACACGGACACAAGGTTAATGTTCTGACAGGGCAAGAAAAGACGCCCCCAAGAGTTGTTGTCAGAAGCATTAGAAGGGAGGAGGGAAGGAGGGGAGGAGAGGAGGAAGGAAGGAGGGAAGGAGGGGAGGAGAGGAGGGGAGTGGAGGGGGGTTTCCTTGGAGCAAGAGTTCAAGATGGGCAAGAAGGATTTCACACTTTAAGGCACTCAAAATCAAAATTCCAGGTGAGGGTAAATAAACAAGAGCAATAGGAAGAGCCCTGCCCGGAAGGGTGGCCTGGAATTTCAGGTGGGGTCCCTAACAGGAAGGAAGACCAGGAAAGTGCTGGTCTTCCCCTCTACCCAAGCTAAGAAGCACTTCCCTGGGCCCTGCTGCTTTTGAAGAAGGACACTAAAATGACTGGGGACAGTATCAGGCTCTGCCTGGGCCGCTTCTGCGTTCTGGTCTCACACTCTCCTGCCACACAGTCTGCCACCCTGCCTCTTCTCTCCCTTCCACCTGAGAACTCAGCAAACAAGGAGGCAGAGAGGTAAAAGCATCACCTCTTCACAGGGGTGGGATAATGTATATGGGCAAACTGCACATTGATATGAAATGATAAATGCTCATGTCACGGCCAGTACTAACTGGACTTTGGCCCTTCGTGGGATGTGACTTATGATCCAGCATGCACATGCCATATCTCCACAGAGTAGGAAATCGGAATACGCGTTGTTCCTGGTGGAGTCCCAGCATCTTCAGTTTCTAATGCACAGAGAGGTCAATTCATTTTCAACATGCCATTTCTGTCTACAGCCATTAATGATGAGGCCCAACAGTATCTACATACAAAGATCTTAAGATGCCCTACTCTTTCCTCAAAAACCCGGCAAATGCATCAACTATCTCCACAGTCTGAATCTTGAGCATCATACAAGTTTTCACTTCGACATCGCCTCCTCAGGCAGGTACTTCCTCACTCTTAAGTTAGAGATCATTCAAGTTCCTATACATCCCCAAAATGTGCTCACCAACCCCTTCTACAGCTGCTAAGCTTCCTCTAGTTTATTATTATTTGGTATTGTGTGTGCGCGCGCGTGTGTTTGTGTGTGTGTATGTGTGTATGTGTGCGTGCGTGCGTGTGTTATCTTTTACTGGCACCCAGCTGGGAGCAAAATCACCAGAATAGGAGCTGGAACTGGGCTTCTGGGGCCCTGAAACTCAATGAATATTAGTTGAATAAATAATAAATTTTGTTCTGTATAAAAAGAGAGAACTTGTCATAAAAAGGATATATATATGTATTATATGGTGTTAAAAACACAGAATCTAACAAAATAATTATCATTAACAGAATTTTTATGCTGATGAAAATATACTGTAGCAACATATGATATAATAAAGTGAAAAACATTTTTTCAGTAAAGGCTCCGCATATTTTTAATGAGGTCATTATATGTTTTATTTCACTAAAATATTGAATCGAGAACATCTATAAAAACAAGAGACAGAACGAGATAAAAACCTAGTCTGTAACATAAAAATATCCATGAGATGGAATTTTCCAACTTATGACCCTTTTAAAATAAAAACCAGATTTGAAAGAGCATAACTAGAATACCTGATACACAGTTTACTACTCTTTTTTTCCCAAGGGGTTGTATACAAAGCTCTTATTTTCTTCATTAAAAGAAAAGAAAGACAGAACCAGCTGGTAGATATACAGTACCCTTCAAAAGCCATGGTTAAAACCACAAATAATTGCAAAATGTGTTCAGATCAAATGGACAGTTTATATTATGTATGATTTTGTAAGGCCTTTATAGATACCCATGCCTGGATTTGTAGCTCATTTCCAAGGATCTGATGTAAAAGTGCCCCTAGCACAAACCAACCAAGGTTTTCTCGATGCTTATATTCAAAACAAGAAAAGAAAGAAAGATGAACTTCTGCACTTAGTTGTGGTTACAAAAACCCTCACTCCCTGGATTTTGATTGGCTGGAGTCTAATATACAAAACAAACTGGATTTTCCGTTTAAATGCAACACCCACATAGTCCTTTCCTTCCTGTCCATACTGAGCACTTTTTCAAACATTCATTCACAGAGCTGACAGGCAAAGAAATGTGGGCAAAAACCTGAAAATATACCATGGCCCTTTGTGACATAGTATGTTTAAGCTAATGTGCATGAAACATGTTTCGAAAAGTCCTTCTTCAAATTATTTTGACTCCAGATAGATTATGAATTAGGGACAGGAAGGAGAAAAGACTACAAAAATGCCAAACAGGGCAAACTGGGATGGGGAAAGAATTGAGAAGCTTGACCAGACAAAAGCATGCTCTCCATCAGTCTGACCTGCAGCTCTGGAGCCGGAAGGCAGCCTGGGACAGGGAGCATGACCCTGCTGAGCTTGGGGTCTGTAAGGATAGACATTCTCTGAACAGACGATGAATGCACAAAGCAAAGAGTGGGCTACCACTAAATAAAGCAAAACCCCTAGGCTCCCCACCACTTTGGTATGGACAGAGAAGCCTTGGTGGTTGTTCTGTTTTTATTTACTTTTTTTCTTCTTAATTCTGAAATGTAGCCCCAGTTTACACGAGGAAAACTGAAGGAGAGCAAAGATTCTCTTGACAAAATAAGCTTTTCAAACGCCCCTGTCTTGTGTGGTGCTTTCTGTAGGTCCATACAGTGTGCAGAAGCATAATCTCTTCTCCATGCAGACATCAGAAGCATGGCTCTGTACACACTTGAGAAGCATGCTTTCTACTCCTCTATGTAAAATGTTCCCCATCATGTAAAATGTCCATGGCAGTACTTTTCAACCATTTCTAGGAATAGGAATGTCAGGCAGACACAGATGCTGGTCTCCAGGCATACCCAGAGCATCCTGGGAATCTAGAGATGAGAGAACACACAGCAGGCTATAATCAGGCACCCAGCTCTGAGAAATACTAGAGAGTTCACCTAATTCCAGCTGTCTCTCAGGTACAGGGGATCTGGAGCACCTATTGGGGCAGGGCGGGGAAGTGAGACCCCAGAAACTTATCAGCCTCCAAAAGGTATTGCATCAAGTTCTTTGAGACGGAGTCACAAGTTTTGAACTTCACCAAGCCTTTCCCAGAGTCACCCTTGGAGCGCTTCAGACATCCTGTCTGGAGGCAGGCAGTGAGCCATAACCTTTCTCCTAGCGCTTTGGAAACACTTTGCTCACAGATGTCTGCGAACTGAAGTCAGAGAAGAAAGAATGGGGTTCAGAACCTGGGATGCGAAGTGAGTTTCAGGGAGATGTCAACCCCAAGAAGAAAAACGAACACACAGAGTACAAAGAACTCCAGAGAATCGTGTTGTTCCTGATCCTCCCACTGTGAGCAGAGCTGGGGAAAGGGTCCCCTAAGCAGCATGTACTCAACAAGACCAGAAGAACCTCTAGTGGGGACAATGGTTTGCCATTCTTCACATGGCCGTCTGGATCCTGAGCAGAAAGGAACACAACATACCAGAGGACATAAACAAACCAGAAATACCTGGAATTGCTGCCCAACGACCCTATGCCCTGTATAATATGCAGAATTCAGCAACAGCCAGGCTGCTCTTCTACCTCTTAGAAACACAAACCCTCCAGCCCAGGGAAACATCTGAACAAAAGCACTGCATCTGATTCAATCAGACCGCATTCAAAGCAGAAAGTTCCAAACTGTATTTGAGCAACTAAGCAGGCTCCTTCCCTCACAGCGGAAGTACTGTGTACTTCTTACTGATGCACGAACTAGAAAAATGGTTCCAAACCTTCTGGTGGATGAAAGTTAATCCCTACATTTTTAGTTTTTTCTTTTTTAAAAAAAAAGAAAAAAAGAATAAATAACGTGAAAATAAGAAAATGAGTCTTAGAAGAATAGCATACACAAAGACACATCAAAAATGTAAATATTAGTGTTGAAAGTTTTGAGTGTCGTCTTTTTAGCAAATCTATTCACAATGGGATTTCTGGGGTTATTTTACCTTTTCTGTGATCCTTTTAAGCAATATTGAGGCTTGTTTCATTTATTTGAATATTTGTTAGCAAATCCAACTCCAATAAAGCAATAAGCATCAGTCAGAGAGGTTCATATTTGTAGACCTCTGAACCCTATCCACCCTTTAACTATATGACACAGATCTGTAAAGGAGGTGATCATGTATATTGAAGATTCAATGTACTTAACACAACGTTCTACACGCAGAGGTAAACAGTACATGCATAGGATCATCATTAATTCATAACAATTCATCCAAATGAAGCTCTGAAAAAAAATAATGTAGACCAAGTCTGTCTTGGACTAGAGTTTTAAAAATTATAAATTTAAGAGTCATAATGAAAAATTATACATAAATTTGATGAACAATTCTGGGAGATGGTCCACCTCATTAAAGGCGGACACACATTCCACCCATTTTCTCTATAATTCCAGAGAAAGACACAGAGTGGACATGACACTTTGCATAAATAAATATTTCACAGACACATCAGTTAAGAAGAACATCATTTGGAGCACACCAACATTCCTCTGGCTGTCTTCTGTGCAGTACAGACATGTGCATACAGAAAGAGCATGACGGACAATGCTATTTAGTTGAGAGCAATTAGAAAAGATATCTCAACAGTATTAGTGGAAAGGTTAAGAAACGGCAAGGAGAAAAAAGAAGTAATCTTTCAAAGATGATTTCCATTAAACTTCAGTTGATTGTGAGGGGAAAAAATACTAGGTCATTAGTCTGTAGTGTTGGTTAATAGTTTTCCTTATTTTCAGAAAACAATGAAAACTAATGACTTACAGCCAACAGCTTCAAGACGTGAATTACTGTGCACAATTCGCAAGCCCTTCTACCACCCGTCTCTACGGAGTCCCTCTCTTAGTTAAGGTTTGAAATTAAGGTTATTATTTATGAGAGAAAGTTGGAAAGACATTAAGAGCTATCACAGTTCCCCCAGACCATCAGTGGGAGAGGGAAGTTCCATCCGGTATGAATGGAAGAGAAGACTGCAGGCCAAATATTTAAACGGGGGTGCAAAGGATACACACACAGCAATCCGCACGCACCTGTCACTGCAAAATTCAACACTCACACAATCGAAAGGGCATTTGTGTTCACAAATCAAGTAATTATATCCGTGACTATCCATCTGCATATGCAATTACCCAGTCTGTTGCACAGAAAAGCAGATTTTTGCAGGTGTTTCCCAACCATCTTTACTTCAAAATCCAGTTGCCCTTTCTGTCCTGAAATCTGGGCACAGACCAGCCCTCTAATTGAATCTTCGTGGCACCGTGGTGAAGATCAAGAGCTGTGTTTTCGCATCTCACATTCACACACGGAAGGTGCTGTAATCTAATCAGGCTGCTGCTCCACACTGCCACTTCACTAATGGTTTAATGGGCTATGCCGACACCTTCGAGTTAAAGAATCAGTGAGGTGCCTCCCAACTCTTGGGTGACTCTGTTCCTAGGCTCTCAACAGGAGCCAGTTTTGCCCACACATCTCAAGGTCCCAGAGCTACAACTCCCGGATGCCAAGTGAAGTCAGATGAACAGAGTGACAGAGCAGCAGACGAAGTGAATCAGTGTGGTGACGGGCAGTGTGGTTCATCGAAAGGAAGCTTCTTGCAAATTTACTGTCACAGAAATTCGCACTGCCGAGTGGTTGTCTAGCCTAGGAAATTGTTAAGCCCCTGCTCCACTTGCTGCAAAGTATAGTCTGTGCTGTGGTATTGTACTTGAGAAATCAATAACATCTCAGTCCTGAGGGCGTTGAGGGACCAGCCTCCCTCCAAGTCACTCTCAGATCAAAATTAATCTCAGACCAAGGTGTGTAGAATCTGAGGGCTGACAAAGACGTCAAAATGGCCAGCAGATCCAATAATCACCCAAGAAACAGAAACCAAAGTTCGTGTAAGGGCAGAGATGTCTGGTGTCTCAGGTTGCACCTCAAAGACTCATTCTAGATCTTCCACATACTCGGGAGCAGTGCTATCTCAATGCCACATGGTCGGAAACCAATAGCCATGCTTGCCTATGGAGTCCTCCCTACGAAGTCCTCCCCACCCTCCAAGACAGGGTTTCTCTGTATAATCATCCCTGGCTGTCCTGGAACTCACTCTGTAGACCAGACTGACCTCAAACTCAGAGAGATCCACCTGCCTCTGCCACCCAAGTACTGGGATTAAAGGCATGCACCACCACCGCCTGGCAATTTTTGTTGGGACATTCTTTGATGTACAAATAATAAAGAGCCAGGGGAAAGTTGTAAAGCTAATTTTTTTTATTCCTCACAGAAAGAAACATCAAACCCCTTCTTTAAAAATTAATTTTAAGTCGATATCAAATACTACCCTTGAGACCTACAGAAGATCTACCTTCTTTTTACTAGCTAAAGCATTCTACAGACACGCCAAATCTATGGTGGCAAGATATTTAATCCTAAATCAAGTCTTTTGACTTTCTTCATACCATAGATGAGATTCTTGTCCCAAAATACAATCTGTTTCCTCTTCACAGGATACTAGGCAGTTGGCTTCAACTGCATATCCCAGTGGCCCTGTACCTATCCCTATTAACCACTTCATTCATTGAAGGAAACTGCCCATAACCAGAGTAAAGTGTACCATCAAAACTACACCCTATATGATGGGCACGGCAGGAGAAACGACGTGACGTTTAAATGCATATGTCTTTTCTTTGGAGATGGACAAAAGCCATGGGTACTGGCCAAACTGCATCTCTCCTAACAGAGGTGCCAACATTGGCTATGATTCAGCTACCATTTGCTTAAAATACTTGGGGAGTTGACCCCATTATCCACCCACGTATCACAAATAGTATTTTAGACGAAAAATGTTGTCAGCACGAATACAGTGATGTTGAACCGAATGAAAAGATTGGTGACCAGTATTTGAAAATCAATGACTGGATAAAACCACCAACAGGAAAGTCTTTTAAAAACACTGTGGGGCAGGCCTGGTGTGGTGTTGGACACCTTTCATTTCGGCACTCCAGAAACAGAGCCAGGTGGAGCTCTGTGAATTCAAGGACAGCCTATCTACAAAGAGAGTTCCAGGACAGTGAAGGCTCCATAAGAGAGACCCTGTCTCAAAACAAATGAACAAAAAACACTTTGGGACGAAGTTAACAAATCCCAATATTTTGTGCAAAAATGTTTTATCTGAGAATTATGCAACAAAAAAAGAAAAGAGAAAAAGAGAAAGAGAGAGCGAGAAAGAGAAAAGAGCGTTCGTTCTCTTGTTGGAGCCATCGGGAGTCATTATGGAGTGTGTGTGTGTGTTACGCTCTCAGCCTCTTGTTCATCCTACACAAATACACTACCACTGAACTAGAGCTCGAACTCTAAATATAACATTATTTAAAAAGAAAAAAGGGAAGGCTGTATTTTTAGTTCTCTGGCCAAACCCCAGCAATTAGTTTGAAAGATTTATAGAAATATCCATGCGGACATGCTTACAAGACAGGTCAGGGGCATGGAGCAGGAAGAAAAGAACATGCAGCTCTTTAAACTGGTTCAAGCTCTTCTCTACCAAAGTGACCACAAACCACATGTGTGTGGTGGGGGAGGTGACTTGCACAGGAACCACAGTGGTGGATGAAAGGTGCTTTCGTTGTACAGAGAAAGAAACTGCAGTGGGAAGAGAGGGGACATCCTGACTAAAGAGAGAGTCTTTCCAGATTAGTACGATGATTTAAGTCGACTTCAAAATGGTTTCAGCCTTATGAAAATTACATTAAAACTAGCCCTGATGCATTTGCATTTAAAGGGTTGCTTCACACTACTTAGCTAGAGCTGATTTCAGTCCCCAAGGACTCACAGTATTAGGGCACTAAAATCACAGACAATTTTTAGTATAAAGGATTATAGTACTTTAAACTAAAGGGTTGACGGAGGTAAGTCATCACATCAGGAACATGAATGAGGGGCGTGCATGTTTTGGAGAGGAAGGACACAATCACCTGCAACATGAAAGCCCTTGCTAGACAAGGGAATTAGATCACATGTGGTCACGGTCAGGGTGCTCACATTCAGTTGAGAACACTGTGCACCCTTGTAAGAACACACACCATGACAAAGAAAGAGGCAAGTGCCTCAGTTACAGTCATTAACTTTGATCCTTCCAACACTAAGAGAAAAGATACCTTGTGGCAACATCTATAAAGGTTGGGAACACACAATGAAGCTTTTCTTTAGAGAAAGAAAAATCTGCACAAAGCAAGCTAACTCAAACAAGGAGCCTTGCCTTCCTTTTTAAAGTAAGGAAAAGCATTCTTGGATCTAGCTCTTGAACCATCAATAGTTCAACCACAGGGCTATTGTCTATAATCAGCTCAAAACAGTTGATTCACAAGAGCAAGCGGATGGCTTGTGTCCATTTTCTGAGACCTTAAAACCAGAACTCAGTCCCCAGCACTAACCCAACAAAAGGGAGAAGAAGATAAGGAGGTCTTGGAGAGCTCCATGAAGTTCCTCAGTCAGGCCGCTTGCTACTTGTTTCTGCCTCTAACGAGAAAATGACTTAATTGTTTTTAATCTTGTCCTAAACATACAGAGATGAGAAAATGCTTCGGAAAGTTCAAAGTATTACACAAAACTATTATCATCATTTAATTACCAGAGATGTTGAGCAAGTACGTTTTATGAGAGCCAGTCTGTTCTACAACTTCTTAATTAAAAGGAAAATGTGAATGCAGAAAGTCCCCCACTGCACACAAATATACCTTTAAAGGGAAAATGCTTTTTAAGAGCAACGAAAGTCAGTCACCAAGAATTTCAAAAGTTAGGCAATTACTTTCAGCATTGATGTAATACGTAAGAAAACACATGGCCAAAATACACAAATAAGATTAATTGTGTTGAATGTTATGGCATGCAGAGATTTCTAAAAGATCAACACACATGCAAAACTAGAAGTAGGTACTTTGCTTTGCACTTTAATTTTGAAAAAAAGATATGTATTCATGTAATAGAAAAGCCACTAGAACATCACATGGTAGTCTATTAATGTGAACATTTTTATGCTGTTATACATTCAGACTTTCACGGTAGGTTCAATTTATACTATCCAGATGACTGAATAAATGAAAAATTGTTGGCCAGCTCGGGAGCAGGTGACTGGTGACCTGTCTCTTGTGTTGTAGACAAGCAATGAGGTCTTTTGCTGGTCTCTATTTTTCCTTTCCTTGGTTAGGACATTCATGACCATCTTCCTGTCCTGTCTCTGTCTGCCTCTGAGTTTATAAGGACACACCTACTGCATTCATTATACACGTGTTTTTCGGAGAAATCACCCACAGATGTGGCAAGTAGAAATGGAATCAGCAAATGCTGGAGCACAGGCTCTGGATGCAACGTGGAGGCGGCAAGTGAGCCTCAAAGTTTTCACACATCCACTCTGCTTAGAGCTGCCAAGTGGAGGACCTAAATTCAAGTGCTTTATAATTGATACAAATTGTGCCAAAGTACACTGTGTAGCAATAAATTATGACGCTTATCTAAATTATAAAAGTAATTAAACTTTCCTTAGATACTCATAATTCTGCCCTCCATAAATTTTCTGTTCATTGCATATTCAATAGCCCTGTGTTCCAGTTAAATGAAAACAAAAAAGAGAGAGAGAAAGGGAAGAAAACTAAAAAGAGAAATAAAGGGAAGGATGATCTCGTTCCAACTTCAACCATGTACATATAACACAGGACACACCTAAACTCCACAGAGCCATACACAATGGCTTTCAAGATCTGCAAACCACAGCAAATGTTAATGAAAATATTTATCCTAGGGACAATTCTCAAAGAGCTTTTTGTCATTTGTTTTCTTGCCATTATTACAGACATTTGTTTTAACACAAGTTTTCTCTCCCATCCCAACATTTCCTCCTGCTTCCTGAAATTATAAGTCTTGGTTAGCATATTACTGTAAAGTTTGTTAAAAATAATAGCAAAAATAATGAAAACAACAGTAACCCGCTACACTGCCTATGTCGTTTGCTACAGGGTCCCTTCTTCACACAGGCAACACAGTTAAAGAGTCACCCCCTGCGGAAACAAGGCATCCCGGAAAGGATTACAGCTGCTGCTTGGAATCAAACATAACAGGAGATTACAAAACTCAGAAGTTTACAGCCTCAGGCAGTACTACTGGGAGGAAGGTTACCATTTTCAAACTTAAACCTCGAGACTCCAAGTGACTTTTGATAGTCAGGGGTGCAGTGTGTGGGGATCCTCTTTACAAAAGATTCAGCCATCTTCCCCGGGGACACAAATCAGCCTAGCGGGAGGGACAGCGGTAAAAGGAGTCCTTGCTCTAATGACATTTCTCCAATGATCAGCAAACACGATGAACAAATGACGAAAAAGCACACAGGTTGAGACCCAAGTTTGTCAGCCGTTCCCTGGGATCATCTAATTTTCTGTTTGGGTACCTGGCTGCTCAACCTTAAATGGGGTACTTTTATTTTCATATCTATTTCAATTTAACGAAAACATTTATTTTTATAAACAGAAAAGGAAATGAGTTTGAATAAGATATACTTATGCAATTACCATATCTAATAGCCAATTACATGTCCTTACATAAGCAGATAAATAATATATGCACATACATTTATCAATCTTGTCTAGAAAGAAAGAGAGAAGAAAGTCGATGAAAACCAAGCTACTGCACACAGAATGCAGTTTTTATTATTTTATAATTGTACTGGGGAAGCACTGTTTGTCTTCAACAAAGTCACAAACTGTAATCGTTTGGTTTAAATCTTTTAAAATCAAACTAAACTATGCAAGTAATGCATTAAATATATTCTGTGACCTAACAGCTCTATTATAGAACTATTTACATTTTTCTCTTCTTTTATAAAATAAAAGGGATAATATTCAAGTTCTTACAAAGCTATGAAAACACTGTTTTAACATCGGATTAAATGCTTTGAGGTTAACAACCATGGGAAATTTTTGCTACGATATGATCAGATGTGGTAAATGTCCCAAGTACCCATTGGTTAAAGCTACATGAAAGTGGAAGGAGGGGGAACCTCTGATATGTACATGAATATGAAATTGATTCATTATGATCACTGCTACTGCAATGAACACAAATTAATTCATCACATTGGAAGACAACGCCCACTTGTTATACCAACTGACAAGAAAACAATAGGACAGTTATCCTCTACCAGGTGACACACATGACCAAAGGCACCGCTAGACTGTCAGCCAAAGTATATCCTTCCTTGCAAGTCTGTAAGAAAAGGTTTTTTACATGAGTTCTCTTTGCCCACCTTAAGCCAAGCCTAAGAGCCAAGGACCCATGTTATCGTAAGTTATCCCCACTCCTACACTGTCTCCTGGGGCGGGTCTGGAGACTGGCAAAGGCACAATACTAAACAATATGCTCACACTCTGGCTCCTCCAAGAGCGGACTCTCTCCTTGCGTGGCTCTGAGAGAGCACTCATCGAACTGTAAGTCTGAACTCCAAGGCATAAGAACCTTTCTAAACAGCAAACCGGGTCTCTTGCCATACAAGTGTACACTAGACAGTCCCGATGTGAGCTAAAAGTCAAGGTCTGTCTGCTGTCTTCTCCTCTAAGAGAGCCTTTCTTGATATCAACACCCTTTGAAGTCCTTGTACACAGGCACTAGATCAACCCCGAGAGCTTGTGCTCTACCTCAAGAACCATCAATGATCTCCTCTTTAGCTGGTTTTCCTTCTCCCATACTATTGGATACAAGGACCTATCACCTAAATCCCAGTTACTGCCCATGCCCATTTCCAGCACCTTAACCGCTCTTCTGATTTCAGGAACCGGATTACTAACTCAGCTGTCACACGACGTAACTGCATTTGCTCAGTAATTCCAAGTGGAGGGAGGGGGTGGAAAGCTGCATTCAAAAGAGAGCTTTTCCCTCCCCAAGATGCCTTTCTCCTTGAGAATGAGCAACGTGAAATGACAGCGTTTTCCTCTCAGCAAATACTCCTTTCAGCTAGGAAACACAGACCTTCGGACAGCCGGCAAGTTTAGTCCTCAAGTGGTTATGCCATCATTCTTAAGGGAAATTTTCTACCTCTTCTTGAAATAGGAAATATGTATTTGTTTGCTTCATGGGTCTTCAGACAAGGGCTGATCTTATGGTCATTTACAGTCCTGACACAAGAAATGCAAACAGTAGTGGGGTCCTGAAAAGTTCCAGCTTAATGTCAAAACTTGATCAACATGAAAGTCATTTATACAAAATTTGTCTTGGGGCTCAACAGGACTGAAAAGTAGGCACTCTTCCCTGTGCGAATCTGCTCCCAGTCCTTATTATTCAGCCTTTGTGGGTGCTGATCCTACCCCAACACATCTGCACATCACAGAGGCAGCACTCAAGTAGGAAGGAAAGAGATCAGTCCTACTCTAAGAACAGACAGAGCCTCGTATTCCCAACGAACATTGGGAGCCTAGAGGGAATAGTCAAGTGTGCAGTTGGAGAAGCGGGTTCCACACCAGGTGAAGTACTAGAAAACACGGAAAGACTTTTTCAGCCCAGACTAGCTCCATCTGCTCATGAACAGCGCTCAAACGCGACTGTGCATTAAAACCACCAGGGGGAGGGGAACACTGAGAACAATCCTGTTGAATTCGGGACTGGGGGCGGGCAAGCATCCGTAGTTTTCCCCTGGCTCCCCAGGTGACTGTCATATGTAGTCAGGAACACAAGTCACTGAGACAGAAGCCGGATGGCTTCTTGAAGTCAAAGAAAGAGCTTTACTACGAGGAGGACAGAGATCAGCTCAGAGTGATGGCCTTGCTAGCTAGCCACATCTTACATGAACCTCTTACATAGAGATTCCTAGACCTACCAAATGGGAGCCCTAAGGAACGGTCCTCAAGAATGCTCCATGCATACTTTAAAAATCTCCAAGTATATAAGAATTGTCAACTGGGGTTTTGAACCACTGACCTGAGCGCAACTCAGAAGTTCTTTGTGCTCCCTAACTTGGTTGGTTTCCCACACAATACTTCATGTTGAGATAGGTTCATGGGAACATGCTTGCCAGAGAAATTGGAATGGTGGGGGATGTGTGGAGGAAGGGGAAAGTATTTCAGAAAAAAATAAAGAGAAAAGGAACATAAGTGTCCTCTAAACACTCCCATGTCTGCTTCTTAAAGGGCTGGTAATGAGCAGTGGTGTACAGCAAAGACCCAGTGAAGCTAAATCTTGTACCAGTTCATTTCAGCACATCCTGTTTATACGACTATTTAATGAGTCATTCAGCCAGGATGATTTTCTGTCTGAATATGTTAATTGCCCTTTTTTTCATAGCTCTCTATTAAACAGTACGGATAAATAGGCAATGTGGGTGCTTGTCAGTGCTAGCGACCCCTCACTCTCAAGAGGGTGGGCCACACTAGGGAAAATGGGGGGACTTCTTTTTTAAGTGTTTAATTCTTTTTACTGGGTATTGGCATTTGGGACCCCACTTCAATTCAGAAGCATATGCTAGCGTTAGCACTAAAGTGAAAACGAAATGAGGTGCTTCTCCCCCATATGCCACTGGCTTCCTTCTATCAGGAAGGATTAGCTCCGGCAACAGGGCAGAGATGTGAAGCCTCTTGCTGGCAAGTGCCCCCCGCTTTCAGGAGGTCACTATGGATGTTTCAGGAAAGGTAAGCCACAGAGAAAGGGGGTTCCTTTCATCCTGGTGTCCTTTCAAGCCCAGTTCCCTTGAGGACCAGTGCATAAAGAGAACTCTCATTAATCCAGACACCTATATCATTCAGGAAATGGGCAAAATGTCTACTTAGTATTTTTGGATTATATTTAAGGAGTGATTAAGATAATTCATTTTTATATTTCATGTATTTCCTGAAGGAAGCAGAATTTATAAATGCAAAATCAGAAGCATCATCAACACTAAAACTGAAGTATTAACAACAGCAAAAAGGCAGATTTTATGCCCACCATCACTTAATAAATCAAACCACTTTTAATATTCATTTTTTTGCATTTATGCAGTTTTGAGTGTCTTAATTTTAAGCATTTACATTAAACAAATTATCTATCATTACAGTGTTTTTGGAAAGGAAAAATAAAACAAAACAAAACAGACCTTAAGGCCATATTTTACTTTTAACTGCTTTGTTTACAAAGATTAAATGATCAAATTAACAGAGTTCCCAATGTGCTTTTGACATCTAAAATTTTTCATAAATAAAAGCAATGAAACAAAAGATAAAATTCAGTGGCAAAAGTTTGTCTTTGTAACCATTAAAGGGACTTTATAAAACACATAGGTCCTTCTGAGTGGTAACTAGCAAGATTAAAAAGGACAGGTTGGATTTTTAAAAAAGATTTGACCAAAAGGGAACACATTTCACAGCGGAGGAATAAACTGAGGAAACAGTTTGCAGATTGAAACCCCTTGAAAGGAAGCATCATCTTTAGAAGGGGAAAAAAAAAACACATACACACAAAACAAACAAACAAACAAACCTCTCTGCTGAGGAAAACAGCTGGAAACAGGAAGCTCTCTGCTCTAACCCTGCTTTGATTCCACCACAACCCACCTCTTTCAGGGGGAGGGGCTGTGTAGATCCAGATCCAGTGCCAACTCCTCCAGAATACCATGGCCCCACCCCAGTCACAGAAACACAGTACACTGAGGAAAGAAACAATAGGTGACATACAAAACAGCACTCGACAGGTCTGCCTGGAGCAGGGGGATGGACGGCTGGCATACCTGCTCTCCCTCAGCAAGGCTCCCACTTTCCAAATGAAAACAAACCAGGACGCCTATGTGAATTGGAACACGTTTTTTTCATTCCTCCCTTTGTCATTCTCTGCTGTTATGGAGAAGAGGGTACAAGTCCTTATGACAATGAATCTGAGTCACCATACTTAGACACCTAAAGTTTTAAACTGATCTCTCTGTTGGTCATCTCACGGATGTTTCTCAGACAGCTACCTGAAAAAGGTTTAGATGAAGTGTATTTAAAGGACAGTGTAGCTGACAGAGAGATATTCACGTGAGAAGTGTGGATGATGGTTGGTGTCCAGACATGGACAAAGGAAGCTAAACAAGCAGATCTCAGGCCCAACACGCCCAAGTCTCGAGTTACTGTCGTGTTACTATCTGGGAACACTTTTTTAAAAGTGGGAATTACACAGCCAGACAATATGAGAAAATAAACACAGAGGTCCTTAGCTTAGAATATGCTGTGCCATGCCATCGCACAAATACTATACGTAGAACATTTCATATTCTTCCCCAAATGGTGACTGACACACAAGTTAAGGAAAGGAATCCACATGCAAGTTACATGGAAGTGAAGAAATTAATGACTGCCTTCTTCTGAAGATGTGCTCGATAGACAGGAAAATTTCTCAGCTTAAGAGGTTTCAAGCAGGATATGTTAAATGCATGTTAGCTCCATTCAAACAAGCAGCTTGAGAGCAGGTATCTTCAGATGCTCAACCCTACAGTAGGATGCTCTGATGCCATGGTAACAGTTCAATCTCTAAAAGACGTCAGTCATTAACACATAGTGTGTGTCATCTCCTTACCAATGGATAGCAATTGCCTGCTTCTGCCTCCCGAGTGCTGGGATGAAGGGTGTGCACCACCACCGCCTGGTTCATTCTGAATGCCTTTTATTTGAACTTAGTTACTATGGGAGAACTAGAGCTTTGACTGTCTCCATGTCCTATGATTTTAACAGCGTGTGACTCTAAATTAAGAGTGATCCCTACCAATGAAATAAGGGAATTTACTTATTTGTGCCATGGTTGCAGTGTCTATTTCCTTAGTCCAATGCAATACAATGGACAGTCCAGGAAATTCAAGTCAAAAAGAGAGACAAGAGAAGTAGGGAAATGGCTCAGTGAGTGAAGTGGGTCCTGTGCGAGCAGCAGAACTGAGTTCAGGTTCCTGCACCTACATAAAAAGCTTAACACAGTGGGACATGTAATCTGGCCCTGGGGGTGAAACAGGACAATCCTTTGGGCTGACTGACAAGTTGCCTAAGAGCTGTGAGTTCAGTGAGAGACCCTGCCTCAAAAGCTAAGCGGAGAGTGATTGACGGGACATCTGATGTCTGCCTCTGGCTTTCACACACATCCCATGAACACAATTAAAAAATAATAATAATCGCTTATTCAATATGGATTTTCCTTATTTGTAGCATCAACTTCATTGTGAACAGAATTTTCACATATAATTTCTATCATTCCCAGAACAACCTATGAAAGAGAAAAGGACAGAATAGGACCTGTTTTTCCTATCTTCAGCCTCAGCTGACTGCAAACAGGGAACCATCCCCCACAAGGTCACAGATATTAGCAATAGTGTCCAGACCTCTAACAGACAGTAGTTCCTCCGTGAATGCCATAACCTCCATCAATGCCAAAAAGAAAAAAAAAGTTAAATCAGGTACCACAATTTTCAGGTCAAATTGCAGAATTATTCTTATTCTAGCACATGCCTAGGGAATGCAGTTTCATTAAGCAATGACAGTAATTGGTCTTGTCATAAGACTAGGAAGCAAGGAATGGCACAGACAGTCACCTTTGCTTTGAAATCTACTCTAAGTCCCTCATGCACTCTTGGCCCTTTCTTCCTCTACGCTCACGCCATAAGTCTTACTGATCACCCACCTATTACGGCAAGGCTACACTACCAAGAAGATGAGTTTGAGTGCATCAGCACTGAAGTCTATGAAAAGGCCACCATGTGCACTCATCCACTGAGTATGGAGGAGATGCTTATCTCTTGAAGCCTCATGACAATTGGAAAATGAGCCTTGGGAGGAACCTGTGAGTTCGACCAAAATATCCCCAAGAACTAAGACTGACGCCCAGACCTTGATGTCCCCTAAAGGACAAAAATGGCAAACAAGATTTCTTTTTTCCTTCTTTTCCTTTTCTTTTATATTCCTTTAAGAGAGTTTTGAAGAGAGAAAGACTACTATGTAATTAGAAGGGCTACTGCCCTATGTAGAGATATAGAAATGCTAAAATTTTTGCTGTAGTGAGTTCTCTTTAGGAACCGTACCAAAATTCAAGCAGAAGTGGAACAATGCTTGTCACCACAGTTATTATATGCTGATAACACAATCACCATGCTTCGTCAATACTTTAGAGTAGTGACTTCACCTGTAGGTCATGACCCCCAAAAGACCATCGGAAACCAGATATTTATATTACGATTCATAACAATAACAAAATTACCGTTATGAAGCAGCAATGGAAGTAATTTTATGGCTGGGGGTCACCGCAACATGAGGAATTGTATTAAAGGGTCAGTTGAGAACCAATGCTACAGAGGGAATAGGATTATATCACTGCATAATTTAATCTTTTCATATACTTTTGATCCATCAAAGATTTTATTTAAAACAAGGGAAGAGGCAAATCACTGCAAAGCCGAACGCTGGCACCAATACCAAGTCAATGGAAGACCTTCCCGGGTGATCTACCTGTGTGCTCACTGCCCTGCTCTGCCTCGGCCCCATTCACACTGGGCCTAGACTGCCTCTGATCTAGTCTCTTGCAAAATGGTCTGCAATGCTGCTAACTTTAAAAACCAATCAAAGTATTAAAATAAAAGAGACATCCTCTCCTTTATTTGGCAGGAAAACTGGAACCCAAATGTTCCAAGCCTCCCTCAAGAACAAGCAATTATTAGGTGCACGAAGGCAATGCCTTTAAAACAACGCGCTAATCCTAATATTAGTACCTTGGAAAAGGAAAACTGCCAAGAGGCTGGAATAATGCCCAGTTCTCCGTCTTACCTACAGCAATAAAACTGTCCTATAAATGTGAACAAGACAGTTAGGATACATTTTGGAGTGAGGTTATTGGCATTTCTTCTGCACCTCTCCATTCCTGAGAACAGGCCTGACCTATGGAGGCAAAACACAGCAGATGGTAACCCAGCCCGCTACCAAGAGCACTTAGTCAATCCAAATAATTCACATAAAAATGAGGCAAGATGGTCAATGATTTATGGCCTCGATTTCACTAGATAATTAAAGAATCTGACTCGTCCAGAGAATCACCTTTTTATTGTCAGATGCTGGGTAGCGAAAGTGTGTCAACACGTTATTTTATGACTATTAACAATAAAATAATTACTAGGTACTTATTAATAACATAATTGATATTATTATAGCAAACATGTGTGCCAGGCACTCTAGTTTGTAATTTATAGCTGATGATTTATTTATTCCTTATTACAGTTCTATGGAACTATTATGCTACTGCGTGGATCAGGAAACTGAGACCGCCCCCCACACACACACGCCAAGAAAAATTAAAAGAAAGAAAGAAAGAAAGAAAGAGAGAGAGAGAGAGAGAGAGAGAGAGAGAAAGAAAGAATAACCCAGAGGACAAATCTAGAAAGGAAATTTAAAGCGGTTTCTAGATTGTGCAATTGCACAGGAGTGGGTTTAATTTAATGCTTCTGGCAAAAATTGTTTTAAAAATGGAATTCATTTACATGAGAAGATCGCAAGACCAGGATCCTCAGGCCCACACTCCTGAGCCTTTGATTTCCTGTCCCCTGTGTTGCCTGATGGAGACATCTCTCTGAGGAGGAGCGACAGCCTCACCTGTGGACGGCAGGGTGTGATGGAGGCTGGAAAGTTTGTGTCGTTTCAGATTCTGAAGGTAAACACTCAAATCTCAGTTTCACTTGATGACCACACCACAAAGCCCAAGCAGGAGCAGCCATTTCTCACTGGCTCCGTGATCCTCCCTCCACAGGACTCTAAAACTACACTTCCTCTCTGTACAGGGACAATTAGATGATATTCTAGTAGCAGAACCGTGACAAACTCAAAGACGTGATGGGGCTGCTTACCAATTCCCAGGTAGACTCGTGCTTGGAATAAAAATATTCAAGAATCTTCTAAGTCTAAAATTGTATTTTCTTTGTACAAGATGAGGTCATATGTCCAGTAGAGAAACATGTGCTTTGATATTTAAATGTCTCTACACAGCCCACACTGGTACCAAAAAGATCCCTCCAGCAGTAAGCACACACTCACCCATTTCCACACGGTATTCTAATCACCATTTGCCTTCCCCACTAGCAGCAGACATCTCCTTTGCAGTTCAGCTGTGTGAATGTTCACAGGCAATGGCGCATGTGTGGTAAAACAGGCAAACACCTGTGTCCATGCACAGCCGCAGCCGTAAAGGTGACAACGGACTCTAACCTAGACAGATGACACGTGAACACCAACATCGGGATGTATCCCACCAGTGATGGGAGCCACCGATCATAGAACTGTGGGGCTCAACTGTTAGGGTGGCTTCACTCAGTTTCTCCAGTAACCTGAAAAGAGTACTAGTGAGCTCCAGTGAAATGGAGAATCCACATGGGGCATGAGCACCGTTATCCCAAGGAGGAAATGCTGGTGCCAGTGCGTTTCTTATAAACCTCCTGTTCCAGTTGATGCTCACTGGAGCAAATAACAGCAGCAACGCACTGCCTACTGATCAATGAGCCAGCGACAATGAGAAAAGCTGGCACAGGGATGGTACCTCTGCAAGCGCAATATACCCCAACCTCCTGCAGCCCTCCACACAGATGCCTACAGAGCCCTCTTCCCCTCTGTGAACGACTGCAAACCCGATGCTATTCCATTGCTATTCCAACTAAGATGAAGCTGGAGGCCTCTTTAGAAAACTTCACTGCCCTACAAAATTGTGCAGCACATCTTCTGAGACCCACTCACTCTCGCTTCTTTTTTTTTTAAGATTTATTTATTTATTACATATACAGTGTTCTGCTTACATGTATACTTGCAGGCCAGAAGAGGGCACCAGATCTCATTACAGATGGTTGTGAGCCAACATGTGGTTGCTGGGAATTGAANNNNATGTGGTTGCTGGGAATTGAACTCAGGACCTCTGGAAGAGCAGTCAGTGCTCTTAACCTCTGAGCCATCTCTCCAGCCCTCACTCTCATTTCTGTCAAAGCTGATTGCCACTGCGAACCTTCCTGCCATGACAATTCTTCAGCCACACTTCTGAGAAAAGGATTTGAGGGTCAGTGCTTTTATAGCTATCGAATGCAATGATTTCCAGAGAAAACTAAGAATGGGCGCTGGGCGAGTAGTTCAGTTGGCAGAGTACTTGCCTAGCATGTACAAAGCCCTGTGTTCGACTCTCAGCAAAACACAAGCCATGTGCAGTGGTGAACACTTAACAAACCTAGAACTCAGAAAGTGAAGGCAGAAGGACCAGAAGCAAAAGATCATCCTCAGCTTCATAACGAGTTCAAGGTCACCTTGAGCAACATGAGACACTGTCTCAAAAATAAATAGACATTAAATAAAAACTCAAAACCTCAAAGTGCGCTTATGTTTTTCTGCTCTGCCTTTGACTACACCAAGAAGTGTTGCTGAATTGTTACTATGAGCCAAACAGTATTCTCAAGATTGTTGATGTATTGACTCATTTAATTCCTGGAGACAAATGAAGTAGGTGCTTATATTAAATCATTAAACAGAGGAATCAAGTTAACTGTTATTATTCCAAGCTATAGAGAAAGGGGACAGAATTCAAATATAAAGTCAGAGGGCTTTATATTTCCACCACGGAAAGCCCAACCTTCTGAGTTCACACTTGCTCTCTGATTAGAAATTCTAGAAATCTATACTGCAAACACTGTGGCTGTGTTTGTCCTTTCTTTCCTGGGATCACTGCCTAACAAACTGCAAATATCAAACAAAACCACAAGACAGACTAGAGGCTGCTGGGAGTCTCCATCTCATGGTCCCTCGGAAGAAACACGCTGAATTTCCGGAATCATGTGCTGACTTTGAGCAATCCAAAGAAAACTAAAATTGTATTTTGATGAACTGTTAAAGAGATTATCTGCAGCAATCATTAGAGCACATCTCTTAAGTCACAGGATGGCTCCGTACTATGATCTAAACTTGCTGTTTTTAAACAGAAAAGACACTTCCATTTCTCCTGAGTTTAAAAACTTATTATTGCCTGTTGAGTAATCCATGTCAGAAATCAGATTAATTGGAAATAAAAATATCTATGTGTGCCTAATTTGTATAAACACTCAAGGAACACAACTGTCAACTTATTATTCCCAAGAACTGAGGATTTCCTGTAGCAAAGATTGTCACACAATGGGTTTGTGACTAATAACGCTGCAAGACTAAGATATTAAAGCCTGTACCATTATCTGTGTTGTTCTCTTGCCTACTAAAACTATGTTCACGTATGTACATGTGTATACATATGTACAAACAAGAGGCACAGAGTAAAAACAAGCACATACAAGCACATATGCCCACCATATAGATATATATATATGGTGCGATATATATATATAGCATTAAATGCTGGTGCCATGTGGAGCTTTCAGCCTAAACACTATGTAGAAAGCCATGCTGGAGATACATGATGTCGCCCCATAAGACTACATGCAGTAAAAACTGTGGGAGTTAGAGACCAAAGCGAGTTCTTCGTGAAAGCAAGATGGCAAAGATCTGATCCCCACTTGAAAATATATTTATTTTTACTTTATGTGCATGGTCATTTTCCTTGCATGCATATCTGTGAACCTCATGTACACCAGTACCTACAGAGGCTAGAAGAGGGTGTAAAATCCTCTGGAATGAGAGTTACAGATGGTCATGAGCCACCATGTGGGTGCTAAGAACTGAAGCTGGGTCCTGTGGAAATGCAGCCAGTCCTCTAAAGTGCTGAGCCATCTCTTCAGCCCTATAATCCCCTCTGAGACAAACAAAGATGGAACCTCTTCATCACTGAAAGCTGACTGGAGCAAGATCCCCAAATCATAGCCCATTTATAGGGGAAAAATCTGGGCTACCTCTAAGCCAAGAGCATTCCTTAAAATCTTGAATCAGACGTCTTTAGACCCTTAAATAGTCTCAAAAACTAGCTCACTGAGGAATTCCATTAATCCAGACATGGGGGGTTCTGAGTCAAAAATAAAATGAAAGGAAGGAGAGGGGAGAATCAGAGGAACTTCAATCATTAGGACTCTGGCCAGGGAAATTCCTTTGATAGTCAGTCCTGAAGAAAACATTTGAAGGGTTGAAATAATAACTTGCTTTGGAAATCGGCACACATGAAAATGGCTGGCAAACATTATCTAATGCAATACTCTTCAACGTCTCCTGGAAATAACAATCCCAAAGAGTTTTTCATGAGTACCACCCAGCCTCCAGATCCCACATTATTTTCCTCTTTCATGTGTGTCTCCTTCAGATTTATCCTGAACCCAGCCAAGTCTCCCCTGGGGTTGGATATAAGAGCATCCAATGAATAATAGTGACAGCCATGTCTGACTCAAGGTCAAGGGTACATATTTGTCTCCTAAAACTTCAGATAGATCCCCTGGTCTACCCCACAGACGGAGTCACACTAGTAGGTAAGGAAGGTTCCTATGCAGATAGTGCCCAAGATGATAACACTAAGTGTTTTGATGGATGGGAGGTTTCGGGGGAGGAAGGTAAGAGAGGGCAAGAACTTCAAGAAACAGAAGCGTCTATGGTAATCCTCATTAGCTTCTCACATAGATATGTGCAACTCGACAGGGAAAAAAAGAATTTTCACTCTGAAGTTCTAAGGATCAAACCCAGGTCATCATGCAAATGAGACATCCTTCCTATGTCTGCCTACAGTACCCTTCCAGATATATATATATATCATATATATATATATATAAACATTCTTTGCACAGAAACTTCTAACTATACACTTTGATCCAGAAGTCACAATGTGTGACTCCACGCAAGCATCCACTAGTATGACTTCTAAGGACTCAGAAGTTGACAGATCAAATTTTTTGATAGATTAGCCTTCAAAA
>LOEQ01000112.1:331625-355679 GCA_001685075.1 Bramus lutescens | reverse complement strand
AGAGAGAGAGAGAGAGAGAGAGAGAGAGAGGGAGGGAGGGAGGGAGGGAGAGAGCACACTCAAAAATACCCCATCTGGGAGCAGTCTTATAAATCAATAAGGAAAGACTATTAAAGCCACCTAAAGTGAGTTTTTATTTCCATCAGAGAATAGTAATTTTCCCAGAGATTCTCCATCCAGTGTAAGGAAAAGTATATCCTAGGATTGTCTCCAGGGATCAATTGATCCTTCAAACCCTGACCTTCAGAAGACCAAATCATTAACAGTTATCTACTCTTCCCCGCAGTGATGAAGCGCTGCAGCGTAGAGCTTCCCCAGGAACACACTGACTCACTTAAATAAAAAGCAATATGTTTCACTTCTGCAGCTATATAAATATAGATATGTATATATAAAAACAAGCATCATCCCACATCCACATATATATGGCATGTGCACATGGGAGGATCGATGATGTTTATAGATATCTATATGTATTTATATAGAGATATACATAGGCTCCCAGGCAAAATGTTCGTTGTTTTTAAATTCTCTGATTTTTGTTGGTAACAGTTATTTCTCGTTAACACATAGTAAATATGAGACTATCACATTATGTAAACCATGCAAAGCTGATCAAGTTATATTTCTTTCCCTGAGAAATGTTTTCTGTGGCTTTACAAATGAAGATATGACTTTTGAATGGGAACACGTGGCCTCATTTATAAGCCAAGGGCACACAACGTGATTACGTAGGAAACGTGGTGGGTAGGCACGTGGGGCACACCAGGGAAAAGCATGCTACGTGCAGGGCACAAATCATGACACAACGTTGCAGTATTCCCATCACCAGCTAGCTACCATATACCCATGAAGCGATGTGACTGAGCCAACCCCTTGCCCCTTCCTCCACACAGGTCCCCGGCATGTGATACACCCTTTCCTTCTTAACTCGGGGTCTAATTATCCAGTTTAAGAAGTATCTGGGGCTTGGTCTCTTTCTCCTCCTCAAATTTCTTCTTTGGCTTTCACACTATATTTTCGACACAGGGCAGAAACTTGTGGCAAACCTGTCAGTCCACATTGTCCCTTACTAGGAGTTCTGGAATCTACTCTATCTGGAAAGACTCAAACAGCTGGTTTCACCATTTTCCCCATGAAACAAAAATAAATGGAATTATCATTTCCTAACAATAGATTATAACATCATGCAAGAATTATGACAAATAAGATCCAAGGAAGAGAGAGGTATTTTTAGCATGGAAATAACCTTAAAACAGCTACCGTAATAAGAAAATAATGAACTTAACTCATTACATTGGAAGCACGTTATCTAGATGTTATCTTCTCGCTCCCAGTAGAGTGACACTTTGATTTGCATTTTGTGCTCTGCAATGACCTCAAATATAGATGTCAATAAGCCTCTTCGCTCTTTTGCCACATCGAAAGCAAACTGTATACATTAAATCAAATTCCCTAGCATAGACTCTCCTTCCTCCCTACCTTGTCCTCCATAAGGACCAGCTGAAGCACTGCTTGGCCTCATGTCACCTTGGCAGGTCCCAGACTGCAAGTGTATGGATCGTGTTCAGGTTCCTTTTGTGAGGCCACGCTCCACTGTCTTAAGAGATGCAAGCTATTTGAGCAACACTTCTACCCTCAAGGAAGAGTGACATAGACAGCAATTAGAGGATGTAATTAAGTTTATAATAATAAACATCTAGACAGGGATCTGTCTTAGGCCTAAAAGCATCAGTTTTTTGCCTTCCTTCTACAGTATTGTTTTTACGAGAATTTCTAGAAATTTCTGCCCTCCTGAACGAGCACAGGTGAACATGTAACACATTGTAGTTTTGTGGGGTCGACCTTCAGAAGCAAAGAGAGTAAAATAGAATAGTGCCCCAGACTGAGGAGGGAAAGGCACATGGCTGGGGTTTGCGGCCTAAGCTGAGGAGGAAAACGGTATCAGGCAGGCTTGGAGAAGGCTCTCTAGGAGGCTGATCTAGGAGAGGCTGTGGAAAAAAACAGAAACAAGCCAAAACACTGAGGAGAGCAAGAGCCTTGACCACTTCCTGCTTCTTCCTTTTATCTGAACTTTCTCCAGCGCCTCCTACTGACAGAGGCTCACAGGAAGGTTAACAGGAAAAGAATAAATAAATCCTCTCTGTCCCCCTCCCCCTCCCGTTGTCTCTGTCTCTCTTGATCTCTCTCGATCTCTCTATCAATCTCTCTGTGTCTGCCTCTGTCTCTCTCTATATCCTCCCTCCCACCCCCAACACACACATTTCTCACAACATAGAAAACACAACGGCCAGGTTTGGAGCTTGCTAAAACTGTTAGAGGGGGCTGGAGGGGCTGGAGGAAGAGCTACAAAAGAAAATACTGGAGTATGTGCTACATGATTCAGAGGGAAACGAAAGATTCAGAAAGTCATTTCCATCTCAGAAAAAAATAAAAGTAGATTCTGGGAAACATCACATTTGACAGATAGACAAGATAAATATCTCCACAAAACTGGTGCCAAGGAAAAAGCTTGGGAGAGATACATAAAAGGTAGATGGATTTAAAATATGCAAAACCTAAAAATTTTCTTAACTGTTATTAAACCTTCACTGCACTGTAGGAAATACATCAGTGATAGAAAAGATCTTTTAATGCAAAGGGGAAAGTCAGGATAATAAAAGGAAGCAAACCCCAAAATATGATCCAACACAAACATAGCCATACTGGGTCATTTACGCAGCCAGGCAGGATAGCACAGACCTTTAATACCAGCACTTGGGAGGCAGAAGCAGGCGGAGCTCTGTGAATTCATGGCCAACCTGGGCTACAGAGCAAATTCCAGAACAGCCAAGACTGTTACACAGAAAACCTGTCTTAAAATAAAATCGAAGGAAAAAAAAGTAAGAGTATTCATCTGTGAAAACGTTAAACATAATCTTCGCCTAAAGTGAGAACCTAAGAATCTCTGAATGAATTTAAATGTAAAGAATAACTCTCATTTTTGCCTATTAAAATATGAAATAAATCTTATTTCAAATACCCCTGCCAATGTCTGAAAATCAACACACAGAGAGAGTGTAAAAAGACACAGCACCAGCCTTTGCTCCCCGTGCTGGAGGAAAAAGAAGCCATGAAGAATGGTAAAGGTGAGGGGGACTGGAAATTTAAATAAGTTGAAATGAGCTGTTGTCTTACTTCTTAAAACAAACCTCCAAATGTGACCGTTCAAAGAGGTACCATACACCAGCAAAACATGCAGGGAGCAGCCCAGCTGAGAGTGTAAGATAAATTCATAATCTGGGAGGTGCAGAATAAAATAATTTAACTCAATTCAGGATGCGAGACTTCTAGAAAATACACACAAAAAATTGTTTTTAAAAATTAATAGGAAACAAGAAGACTATAATAGCTAAGTAACTTTGAAGTAAATATATATATATAGATGGGTCTTAATTTTCAATGAAAATATAAAAATAAATGTTACATGGCAACATAGTTACCTTGAGTTGCCTTAATTTGCATATGTATTTTGTTTTCTGCGTGTTCGTGTGCTTGTGCATGCATAAAGGGTGGATTATGTGTGTGTGTGTGTGTGTGTTTATGCAGCAGCTAACTACTGAGTGAGAGTTTTTGGTTTCATAATTTGCAGTTTTAGTGTTTGTGAAGTGCTAACTAACAACAGACAGGCATCTCCTTTGCAAACACTCTTGTTTTTTAATAATAGCCCAAAACCTGAAAGAAAAGCATTCTTCTATGAGAGTCACACCAGACAAAAACCAAACTTCAATTCATAAGCATTTAAAATGGCAAATGTCATCAACACTCAACATGGTAGGAATACAATTAAACGTCAGTTGTCTTTGTTAACCTATGTAAACATCTGCACATAAACACCCACAAAAGTCTGAAGGAAACTGAAACCTTCATTCTAACCTTTACAGTTGGTAATCTTCGATATTTACATAGAAAGGACCGAGCCGATCACTTTGATGGCTCTACAGCAGCACACAAACAATCTCCATACCACACTGGGTCAAGGAACAACAGTGTGGTTTTTTCTGTTTTGTTTTTTTGTAAAAGAGAACAGCGATCTTTCCTGCTGAGTCATGTCTTCTTGGTCAAGAGTGCTTTCCTGCAAGTTTCCCACATAGATGACTACTGTGTGTTACTTACTAAGCCTTACTGTGCTTTGTCCAGAATGCTTACACATACGCGACCTGCTTTAAATTGTTGAGAACTATGCAGTAAGTGGAGTTGGGGGTGGGAGAGTGTCATACGCAAACACTTTCTAGCAGTGGTGTTTCAGACACTAGATGTGTTACTCATCGTTTGCCAGCAGTCTTCAACAGATCATTTCCCCAAATGATGCCCACAATGAAGGCTTCTTATTGATTAGAGTGCACCTAATAAAGCTGCATTCAAACACAAAGGCGGCTCCCTTCACCATGACAAAATAAAAATCAATGGACGCAGGATGCTCACGGGAGGCACGCTCACCACCCCTTAGGCTAGACCCAGCTTGGGATTCACAGCCCCAGACCCCACGGAGGTGGTCATTTGGCAAGTCCAGGCCAGAGAGTAATTTCCCATCTGCTGTGTTGCTCTGAGGATCCCATTCAAGGACTAGTCTCTAAAAGTTTAAGAATAAAAAGTAGCCAGCGAACTGAACAATGGTCAATTATCTAATTAGCATTTCAAAAGGCAGTGATAAAAAGGAATAATACTCGGAGGCCCACGACTCAAATGAACAGCTGTGTGTGACAAGATCAGTTAATTAAGCTTCAGAACTTTCCAGTCCATCTCCCTCTACCTTCAGCACTTCCATCTCTCCCTATTTGTTCGTCCTTTCCCTCCTCTCCTTTCCACATTGGAAGCATGTTTATGCGTGCGTTTGTCTTTCTGCTGAACACCAGCTGCACGCTTCCTCCCATGCCTCTCTCCTATAATAGGCTTCAAGGCTACCTTTGACCATCATATCCCACCTAAAGGCGCTATGCCTTCTAATCTCTACCACGGAAGCTGCAAATGAGGTAAGTTGACATGCTAATTCCCAATTTGAGGACTCAGTTGAGTGGCCATGCTTTCTACCTCAAGATCACCTTCAATCATTTCTTAACATCAACGAACTTCCAGGAAAAAAAAAAGTATCATTTTATCCATACTGGAGAAAAACCACCCTGAAGACCAAAGGCCAAGCAAAAAGTTGCTGATCCTTGATTCTATTAAAATGAATTTGAGGGCCTTGTTTATGATAGAAGTCTGAGGTGTGTTTCCTCAGTCTCCATGTGAACCAGAAACCCATAATTAGCCCTATTCCACAGACCTAAAACCAAGACATAATGAAGACAAATAAGTCATGCAGACCTTGCTTTCAAAGCCAACTGTCTTCGGTACCAAAGCCAAGCAGTCCCTGTGTGGTGCTATATTCCTGTCAAATGCATGATTTGAAAGACTGAAGGAGTTCTATTAACAAGGACTCCAAGTTCCATAACACTAGCCAAAAGCTTAGCCCAGTAGTAAATGTCAGGACTGGAAGGACTCCCTATTTCCTCTTTGCCCTAAACTGCTGCTTGTCTACATCAAAGCTTACTTCAATGTCACACAGAATCAAAGCAATGAGGAAAAGGAGAACGAGACGTTGGTATTCACAATAATTATCTGAAGACCTATTTCCACAAATGTGAAGCAAAAGCCCTGGTGGACGCCTGAGCCACAAGGATGTTGGAGGATGTTGGAGGATGCTGGAGGATGTTGGAGGATATTGGAGGATGCCTGAGATGCATCTGCACTTTCACATCTGTGAAATCTGGCAGATTTTAGTCTGACAGTAAATATCATCACAGCTCTCTTTGTCAAATTACACATTTTTAGCTTTCTTCTGTCTTTGGGGTTCCAAAGTGAATGCAACAAGGCACCTAAAGAGTCAGAGAGGAGAGAAACGGGCTCCACTTGAGGAGGCACAGAAAATTCCCTTAACTGCAGACATCACTCCAGGACTCTGCCTTCCCATGCTGGAAGCTTATTTCAGCCTCTTGCCCTATCTATGAAAGGACTGGTCTTGGTTAATGCATTGTCTCTGACAGCCCATGGATTTATCCCAGAGAGCACTGTATTCCACAGAGGGCTTGGGATTTTCCCAAGGGTAGGTGTGGCTGCCGTGGCCCTGACTGCTGATCAGACTTTTTGAGAACTAAAGACACAGGTGAGCACTGAGCCAGTCCTGGAGGTAGATCTGGAGGTGGATCTAACGGGAAATCCAAGGTAGCTCCCATAGGATCCTGAAACCCTGCTCACCTCACCAGGCACACTCTCCACAACACCAGTATCCATGTATCTATGCTGAAAAATCTTCCCTCCATGAGCTCGAATCAAGCCCTCTACACCAAGATCGGCCCAATGGGATGGAGAAGCAAACTACTCCAGGGAGCCTTAACAATCATACTTTAGTCTACAAGCACATAGGGAATGCAAAAAGCTACAACTCACTCAGAGGGGGTTCTCATACAACAATAAGTTTGCAATTGAGGTGAGGGGAAAGGAAAAGCCAGCTTCAAAATGCACCCTTCCCTCTGCCAACCGCACTGCACAGTCAACCACTGAGGCCCTCTTACTCCATAAGGACCACTACGTGTACATATTTTCACCACACAGTCATGGCAGATCTGCTATGTTCTGAGGGGCTAAAAGGACACTCATCTAGGACAGGCGGCTAGAAGAAGCCTGTGACAGTGAGGACACCTGTAAGGTCCTTGTTCCCCAGTGTTGTCAACACACTCCCGTTTCCTCTCTGCAGAGAGAAACACTGAGAGACTTTTTTGTGACTACAGATGTCCCCCTGCACAGAACAGGCCCCACAGAAGCAACAGATATTCCCCTCTCCACCTCCTCCGAAGCCTCAAGACCTCATGAATTCACGCGACTCTATCATTCTGGGGAGCTCAGCACAAACTCAGACAGGTGCTACTCCAAATACTGAGCTAATGAGATATCTGATTCTTTAAATATTCTGGGTACCAGCAATTAAAAAACATATTGCTGTGCACACGATAAGCACTCAATAAACGCAGGCTACGTGAATGAAACAGAGAAAATATTGAAGGAGTTCTTTTTAGGAAGCAGATGTGTATTGAACTTCAAAATCTAAGGGTTTTCTTTTTTAGATTGGCCTCTCCCAAGATTGCCAATTGCCTAGATAAAATTAAAACTGGTAACCATAAAGAAAAGGCTATGAAAAGCGACAAATTTATACTTACTATTATAAAAAATGTTAATTATAGACACACCCTCAGTAAGAACCCACTGCAATAAGCCTGAACTAATTGAGCGCCCAGAGACCACAACCAAGTTGAGAGGAGAGACGAGGCAGCAAAAACTGAAGTACCTACTGGAAGGTAGTAACCTTGGAACGCCTTTGCTTAATCTTTAGGACTCTATTTTGCAAACCAAACCAAAGTAAATGACTTCATGACTCTAGTTAGCAGAGAGCAAAGGGGTAAAAGGAGGAAGAATCTGCTATGCTTTCTCCCATGTTTGCAATCTCCAGAGCAGAGACCTTTCTGGTCTGAAGCTGCCCACCATCCATACACACCCAAGCAAGTGTATGACTACTGAGACAGTAAGTATCCACGCTTGGGTGTATGATTTGGTGTGGGTAAGAAAATCAATGTCATTTCATAAAAAAAAATGGAGTTTAGAATTGCATCCTTCTAGAAACGTCACCATAATCCAATACATTCCTGTCCAACACAGACCCCAGAGGGATCTGATACAAGTCGGATGCTTGTGGTGTCAATAATGTACACATACTCAGCCTATGAAACTCTCTGTCTGCAACCAAAACCATTATAAAATTCAGTGGTTTTTCAAGCCTTCCAAAGATGTCCACGGGGGAGTTTCCTAATAAGATGAGACTCTGAAAACGTATTGGAGTCACCACTTTGGATCTTTGCACGTCTACCAGTCGGCACCCACAGGAACTCAAGAACAGTACACATTTCATATGGACCTAGCCTTCGCATCAGTATGATTGAGGTAAATTTTTTTAATCTGAGCTAAGTTTCCCCCGGAAATTTGTATCTCATTAGCGACTAGCTTTGAATTCCAGAAAGCTTCTGAGTCACTGGCATGTGGTCCGCTGCTGCCTCAGCAGCTCTTCATCCTTCTATGTTCCCCTTTCCTGATTCTCTTGTCCCTGGAGCAATACAACCTCACTCTTCAATACAGAGAACAAAAATAAATAAATGCATAGATGCACTGAAAGTAACATACATACTCTAATCTCCTTTTGGAAGTGCATGGCCTTTAAAATGAAATGCCTTATTTTTTTAAGCGATTTTTCATGTTCCTAATGTTAATAACCTTCTAGATCTCCATAGTTCTCTCTCACCACCTCAGGAACACACTGTTTTCTCTTTCATTTTCCCCATGCTATTCACGCAGAAAAAAAAAAAACAAGGTTCATTTAATTCCACAGATTTCCTTTTTTTCTTCCTTTCTTCCTTCCTTCCTTCCTTCCCTCCGTCCCTCTCTTCTTCCTTCCTTTCTTTCTAGTTAGAAGAGTAAGACAGACAGACAGAAGCAAAATATCTTTTCCATTAGTGCTTATTAAATACAGCACATAATCTAGCCACCCCTCCGATGCTATCTTTAAAACCACGGGGATGATATACTGGTCCTTGTAGGTTTTGATTGACTTTCTAGGCAATCTTACCTAGATTTGTTTCCTGCTGAGTAAAATCTCCACAGGGACTCTGGATAAAATTATCTCTCACTGACATTAGGAAGGAAAAACACTAACAATTTTGCAATGGCTACAGTCAATAAAGAGAAGCCAAAATGTCAATGCATCTCCAGGACAGTGGGGAGGCTGTCACCAACACACAATACTAGCAGAATATGCAACATTTCAAGCATCTAGAACATTCCAGACCCCTCAACAGTACCATCCCGGTTGGTTATCCTGTAACAGTCCCTTTGTGGCACAGTCCAGAGCCCCCTCCCTCTGGTTGCCAGGCACCCAGGTGATGAGAATGCTGTTTCTGAGATATCACACAAATTTCGGGAGAACAAAGCTTCGAGTTTGATAGCTCCAAGCGTAGCAACAGAGTCGTGGCAAAATGGGTCTACAAAAAAGAAGCAAACTGTCCAGAGACAGCAAATCACTGTGGCCAGCTCAGGACACATGCTGAGTGGAAACTGCGGGGACCTGCACCAAGAAGGTAAGGGGGGAAAAGTGGGAAACAGACCAGGCGATGGGAAGGAGGGAGTCGGCTCTAAATGAAAACTGCGCTGGGTGTCTTGGCTCTGCGCACTTAAGGTTTCTTTGCACTCTTTTTAGAACGAATGGGGGCTGGGGATCCAAAGCGGATGAAAGAGTTATTTATGAACAGACGGGCCACCAGGATGGGGTGGTAAGAAAGCTATGGAGGAGTGTCTGGACTTGTGGATAAAGGAGGAGGCAGACATATGGGGAAATCTATATAGAAGAATCAGGGAGAGTGAAGAAGAGGCTAAAACAGGCAGATGGCTGGACTGTAAAGGAATAGCATTATGCGGGGGCTCTAAAGAAAGGGAGGTTGGCCCCGGGAGGAGGGAACAGTGAAGGGGGGGGAAAGAGGGTCAGGAGGTGACTGCTTAGAAAGTTGTTTAGAAGTTGCAAAAATTAGACACGGTTAAAAATATTTTTAAGTATAATTAAAAGCCAGGAGGAAAATGAAACAAAATTTTTTAAAAGATACTTTAAAAAGTTACTCACATGGAAAACACTGTTTCAAATTATCAGCAAGGGTTTGTTTGTTTTATTGAAATATTAAGAAATTATAACTAATAAAAACTGAGGCTGTTGAAAAGGGTCCTCTAGAAATAAACTTCCTATGAAATTTTGGCTAGATTGTAAACAATGTCCCCTGGTAAGCTTTGGGGAACAGCACTATGCAGCTGAACATGCACACTCTGGGTACCAAGGCTGCTTCTTTGGTCTGCCTCCTGCCAGAGAGCAAATTATTTGCATCCAGCCCTCAGTACAAAGCTTGGGTCTTATTAATCTCTATATCCCCAGTACTTATCACAGACGAATCAGTCCCTCAATAAACAGAGGAGGGAGGGAGGAAAGTAACTTCAAGTAACTTCACAAGTTCCAACAAAGATCTCAAGATGAAATCAAACTCTCAAAATCACAGTTTTGACAGATATAACGATGAAAATGGAGCTATAAATATATACATAGAAATCATGTGCAAATATCTTAGGATAATTATTCTACTAGTGCAGTCACAATACCTACATAGAGCACTCTTATTAATATTCCTAAACTCAGAAAGTATGAAACTTAGAGATTAATGTCCTGAAATTGTATACCATCAAATACTGAGGACTTCCCCCAGGGTCCGACTTCAAAATTGGATTTACTCTCATCAGTGAATTCCAACAAATAACAAAGTAGTCAGGAGTGAGCCCAGGGAAATGGGTTGTTTAAGGCCACCTAGGGTCTGAGCACTTGAGGCCCACAGTGTCTTTTTGAAATGAGCCACCTAACCTTATCATGTAACCTGGGTAGTCAAAAGAAAACAACCACTTCTAGGCAGCAATGTGACCAAAGGTGGATTAAGTAGGCATCTGACATCACATCCTCTACATCATTCCTGTCAGCAGCCAGGGCATATCATGGCTCAGTAGGCAATCCTAAAGAAACCCTATGACCCTTAAAGTCACATTAGCATATAGGGAACTTCTCCTGACGTTCCCAAACAAGTCCTTGATAATTGAAGGAAGGACACCAGAAACTGATTTAAAAAAAAATAATAATAATAAGGGGCAATCAAGAGATGGGGAAAAAAACAAAGGAAGAGAGAAATTCATAATATGAATTTCTGCTAAATACTGTTGGGCCAAAGCATACAAACGTTTATTCAACTACCCAACCCTTTGATACACTGATAGTTTGAAAAGTGGAAATATCTAAGTCCGGTCAGATCATGCCTCTGTAGCCACCTTGTAGTTGAGGGAATTCCCATATAGGGTATGGTTCATAGAAGGTTCTTCCAGCTCTAAAACATAGGGTCTTGAAAATATCCTCCTGTGTCATGGCCACATTGGATTTTCATATGTTGAAAGAGCACAGCCTTCTAATACGGTGAAAGCAAGTTCCAAAAAGTTTAATTTACCTGTCAGAAAATGGGGTACGACACTTGTCTCATAAGGATATCAAAAGAACAAAATAAGGAAAAAATGGGACAATTCACAGATGCCCTGTGATTACGCGAGTTTTGCCATTGGGGTCTCCTGTATGTCCCCATCTGCCCTGCTTTCTAGGGACTGACACAATGAAACAAAAAACGTGGTTACAACCAAAACAAAACGGCAACAAAGCTATATGTCCTAACTACCTTTAATATATTGCATGTTCAAACACCCCTGATTAAAGCCTCCCAATCGGCATCCCCGACAGAAGTGGCATGCAACCAGCATCCCAGGGAGCATTGTGCTGTAGGGCATGTGACCCCCTAATATTATTAAACACAGGCACAGGTAGAGCGCTCTGGCTTCTATCAAAGGGCACATCAAAGAGTGGATATGTGTGCACTCACATGCTTAGAATTGCTATAAAGCCCCCAAATGAAAGATCAATGCGACCGTCTACAGGGACCCATAAAGTCCACAGGGAGGCAGGCGGGGCAGGGTCTCTACCTGGTTAATGGGAATCTGAGAGGGGGGCGGTCTCTGGCCATACAGCTGGACCCCATTACAGCTCCCCAGCTGCTCACAAGATCACTCAGCATCCTCAATGCCGAGGAGTCACCAGCCTGAGCTGCAAAGTCAGGACAATTTGCAAGCGGAGTTTCCAGACGTTGTCCGTCTCTTATTGTTCCCAGGGAAACATTTGGCAAGCATGTTCCTGCAAAGTTCCACACAACCAAGTCTAGACACCCTCCAAAGAGTCCAGCAGACTTTTTACTTTTTTAATTCTCATTAATAAGAGTACGGCTTGCTGATAACCTCATTGAGGTAGAAGACATCTCCTTTCAGCCTCGGCCTTCCCCGATCTCCTTCCAGGTCCCTCCACCTCCAATGTATCCTTTCATTTCTCTTCCCTTTGTTCTCTCCTTAGTGAAATATGTGTGGCGCAGTTTCTCTGTGCCACACGATGTTGTCAGCTGGACTTGGCTGGAACTGAACTGCTAAAGCAGACAAGAAAGCAGCACAGCCTCAAAGGAAACAAACGCAAAATGAGGTCAGGTAGACCTGCTGTGTCCTGAGAAGAACACAGCAGGCAAAGGCACCCCCACGTGCTTTGCTGGCGCTGGGGAATGGGAGGCAGCAAATAGTAGGAGGTGGTTTATCTCTGGGAGAGATGGCAGCACTGGACAAGGTCCCCACCCCACCTCTCCATTCTAAGAAAAAGGCTTAACTTTCTGACTCCGGAAGGGTCCGCCAGATGTCCAGAAGGTCTGCAAGAGAAAGGACGCAGAGGAGGAAGGGATGGAGCCTAAGAGTTCTGAGCTCTGCACTTTGATCAAGCAGATCAGGGCTCTTGTGAAATAAAATTCGAATTTCCATTTTAAAAGTCTTTTTTCAAGACTATGACATCTTTCCTTTCTGTTACTTTTTAAACATCACCATATTGTTTTTATTCCACTTGGGTCCTATAAGCATGTAAACAAAATGATACATTAGTGACTAAAGATGAAGTAAAAGTACTGTGTGCCGGGTCTCCACTCTTTGGTTAGAATTCCCTCTGAGGCTGCCAAGAGCACCCCACGAGGGACAATTACTTGGGTTCAGTGAAGAATCATCTCTGAATTTCACAATTCTTCCCTTGAGTATTGTGTCTACCGCCATCACCAAGGTATGACTTAGCAAACCCTTCCAGGGCCATCAGCACATAAAGATACGAGGTCCTGCCAAAAATGGTCAAGGGAGGAAAATCATAGCAGCCTACAATGAATTCAAATTCTACAGCAATATGAAAAAATAATTATAGATACCATTCTTAGTTTAGTTAGGCAAACTCACCACAAAGAGGATGGAGAATGTTTAAACCTAGGTTTGTTTTCTTTCCAGAGCTGGCACATCAGAAATCCATAGAGGAAATTTTTTTCTGATTATCATTTTTACAAAACAATACAACAGTGGCTTTACTCAGTTAGTGACATGCTTGCTGCATAGGCTAAATTTGGGCCCTGGAACCCACATAAGAAATGGTGGTAAGCTGAATCTCAGCACTGGGGAGGCAGAGATAGGCTAGAATCCTTAGAGTACTTACTTGGTAAGCTCTGAGCCAGTGAGAGATCCTGTCTCAAACTACAAGGTGGCCCAATGTGATGGCACACACTTCTAATTCCACCACTTGGGAGGCAGACACAGGTGGATCTCTGTAAATTGCAGACCAACCTGGTCTACATTCAGAAAACTAATGACCAAATGTGGACAGCTCCTGAGGAATGCTGATCAAGGTGGAACTCTCCCAGAGGTGCCTGTGCAAACATACACACACACACACACACACACACACACACACACAAAACCAAGCCTTAAAGAGAAGTATGATTCTTTTCACTGTCTACAAATCATACCAGATTATTTGAGAAAATAGGTAATAAAAAATATCCCCCCACCAGTGGCAAACAAAGTAAAATCATCTTTTTTTTTTTTGCCAAAGGCATACAGTAATTGAAGCGGAAATAAAATGCACAATAATAACAATAATAGAGATTAAAAACACAAAGTTATGCCCTGGTCCAATTAGTAGGTAGAGAGTAAGATCAATTATCAGTTCCAGCCATTCTTGGGGTTCCAACACTAAAAATTAGAAGAGAAACGGCTATAAAGAAGTGCCCACCTGGCCTGGGCAGCAGAGACCTCGCAGTTTCAAGAAACTAATATGTGACATCTGGAAGCGGTTCAGTGACAAATGAGAACGAACCAGCAAATCCCTAAAAGGGCTTAGTAAAGCTTTTATTGTTAAAAAAAAAAAAAGTTTTTCCACTTTCTCCAATCTCAAATGTGTAACTGACGTGACATTGTGCTTCATGCCTTCACCTGATCAAGCTGGTCACAATGTGAAATTAAAGTCGTCTCAATTCTCACTGTGAAGATCTCAAGCCGTCCATGGACTTCACAGCAAGCAAACAGAAGCATTATCCACAGTCAAGTCTGATAAACTTTTCATTCCTGATCTCGCAGGGCCTGGGACAGCATCTAAACTATGTAAGTCACTATGTTTCTGTGAAGCACATTCCACGATTTAAAGACTAGGAAACACTAGTATCTAACATTCAAATATGTATTCACATTTAATGGGGGTGGGGGGGGCGCACAGGACCTTGAGCTCTTAAACTTTCGGCCTGGGGCTATTAAACCACAGTTCCATAGGAATAAACCCACAAAGGGCCAGAATTACAGTTAATATAATTACATAACCTAGTGTCTCCCTAAACACGTTAGGCATTCAAAAGCCAATGACTCTGTAAAAGAGATAATTGCAATCAACACAAGCAATTATTCAGAAATACGTATAAAAGATATCAAGTTTACAGTTATTGGGATGCTCCATCAGGCAATAAGGCATTATGACAATATTGTCCTGTTATCAGAACCAACATATGCCAGATTTCCTACGACTGAAGATTTATACAATAAATGAATCAAATAAGTATGCTAATGCTGCTGGAGAGTCCGCACTGTGAGTTTTGTTGCTAGTACAGAATAAATTTGTACACCCCAAAAAACCCAAAAACTTTGTGTCTCCCGTCACACTTTAAAAGTACTTCCTATTTCCAACTGGAAGCCTTGAAGAAAAAGCAAGCCACTATGGAACCGATTCTGTGAGAAAACAGTGCTCTTTGTGTCTCAGCATTCTGGCCACACTGGCCTCCTTCCTCAACAGCTTCCTTTCCCCCTGGCTTAGTTTTCTGAATTACTGTCTTCCAGGGAAGAGTCTCTTTCCCATATGAACTACGTGTGGTTATAGCTGTGCTGAGGGTCTTGTACCTGTTTAATCCTCATAAAGAATTCTTTCAAAATCATGATTCAGAACCTGGGCGCGGACTCACGCACATTTTAGTACACCCAGGACAGGTGACGGAGATCTAGACCTGGTCCCCAAGTTACTTAATCACTGAGTGAGCAATAGAGTCTTAATGGACAAGGACCCACTGGGTTCCAGAGTACATGGTTAGCTGCCCAGGTAAGGAGGTTATCCTGGGAGCCGGTGTCATTTGCAAGTCTGGGATGGAGTGCAAACATAGAATCTATAGTTCAAATCAGTGGCACAAAGGGCAAAGGTGTCAGGAGTGATTTTTGTTGCCAGGAGCACATTTGATTTGCATCACTGGTAAATGAGTATGCTATCATTTGCCTCTTCTTTGCCTCACAGATGTCCACAATAAAAGCAATGTGAAATGCATACTTGAAGGTTTTTTCAGCCCTACGCACCGGAACCCTGAAGACAGCTCTCCAAGCTTAATCTGCCAGTCGTCCTAACAGAAAGACTAATTTAAGTAAGTTTTGATCATGGTTCCTAGACTTTCTCAGAAGCAGGGAAGCCTTATGTACACTATCCATCCAAAGTCTTCCCTCAAGTAGACTGATATTTAGTATTTGGATATATTTAAAACATTCTAACAAATCTGAATGTTTCAGCATAGCTGGAGCTTGGCACCAAGTTGCAAGGGAGGACAGCTTTTGAAGATTTTTCACAGTCTCTAGAAGGGAAACATAGACTAGAATGAAGAAACATCCAGGTTCACCCAGGACTAAGAGCTTCTTAAGAATGTAGAGTAGATCCAGGTGGTGGTGGCACACGCCTTTAATCCCATCACTCAGGAGGCAGAGGCAGGTGGATCTCTGTGAGTTCGAGGCCAGCCTGGTCTACAGAGTGAAACCCTGTCTCAAAAAAAAAAATTGAAATAAAACAAAATAATAATAGGATGCAGGGCATTTAGTTCTGGCAACCCTTCTGATACGCCAGTGCCTGGCCCCAGACACCAAGCCAAAGGGGAAACAACAGAATGGCTGCAGTGATGTTAAACACGCCATATGCCAACAAAAGATGGACCCCCATATTTTTACAGTACTTGTCTGTATCTCTAAGATCCTGGTGGGATTTCGTAGATTGAAATGAAAGAACAGAGATTCATTATTTCTGACACAAGCCCTTCGGGTTCTGAGTAGAAACCATAGAATGGAAACATTATTAGAGCTACAGAGTCCCAGAACAATCTAGGCAAAGGGATAGGGACTAGCACATCAAGGAGGGACAGGTCCTAAGCCTTCTACACTAAGCCAGAGATTTGAAAGGCTACTGAGTGTATGTCACCAACTCAGAGAAGGAGCCAAAAAACACATTAGTAAAGGGTGGAGGGAGAGGGAGGCCAGGGGACTTGTAGTAACCAAATCTCTGAAATCGCCTGTGTGCACTGGCCACAGCCAGCTTCACACTATCACTTTGTTTGGGACCCCACACCATAAACTTGATGTAGGAACCAATGTCAGGCCAAAAACAACTCCCATGAAACTGAAAGAAACTAACAAAAAGCCAGTTTTTAAGAACAATCCCATAAACCACAGCCCTTGGCACTACACAGAAAAAAAATGCCCCAGTTGAAGAAGAGCTCAAACTTCTAAAAGAAAAAAAAATTAAAGCATAATTTTAAAAAAAGAAAATTCTCAAAAATCAAAAATTAGAAACACGTGGCAAAGAGACCAGCTGTGGAATCGTCGACAGAAACACAAAGGGGCCATAGCACCCAAGATCTTGACAGAATAAATGGAAGACTCAGAGGCCAACTATGTTTTAAACGTTGGGAGACACAAAAGAAAGACCATAAACCATAAGAAAAGATCAGCTTGAAAGGGAACTTCAATGAGCTGAAAATACTACCAATGAAATCAAAAGGAAGTTTGGGTTTAAAAAGAGATTCAACAAAATAAAAGCTGATGAAAACTGAATCCCAAGGAATTATGGCGAAATACAGAAAAACAAATAATACCACTTAAGATCTCCACCACCGCTGATGTAGCTGAGTGCGCACAAGGCTCTAAGAATTGTGCCAGGGTGGTTGGGTATGGTGGTGCCTGCCTCTAATCTCAACACTTGGAAGGATGAGGTAAGAGAATCAAAATCCAAGGGCAGCCTGTGCTACAGATAGACAACTCCAAAACAGTCTGGGCTAGAAAGAAACCCTATTTCAAAAAATAATAATAATTCTTTTTTTTAAGAGGGGCTTGGGAGATGGCTCAGCAGCTAAGAGCACTTTCATCTCTTCCAGAGGACTCGGGTTCAGATCCCACCACCCACACATGGTGGCTCGCAGCCATCTGCAGCTCCAGTCCTCGGGGATTCAACGCTCTCTTCTGACCTCCGAGTACACTGCACACATGTGATGTGTAAGGCATACATGCAGGCAAGAAAAACGCATACACATAAAATAGAATTACATTTTAAAAAGAAAGAAAAAGAAACATGCTCTTTCATACAGAGAATCCAGTGACACACTTTTATTTGAGGCAGCTGAACCTGAAAACACCAAATGGTTTCTAATAGTATAAAAACCCCTCCTTCCTTTCCAGAACCATAAAGAAACTCTGGTTAAACACACTCTTCTCAATTTCATTACGCACAGCAATATCTTTAACAGTCTTTAACCTTTGTGCGGCAGCTCACACTGCACATTGCATTTTTAACATAGTAACCACAACTTTAAAAGGATTCTTTTTTAAAACACAATTCACATTACCCTAGTTTCATTAATTCGATCAAAGTCACTATAAATTTGGAACCATGGAGAGATTTTCATGGGGCAGCCACAAAATATTTCATGACGCAGACACTTGCAAAGACAGCTAATCACAACAGGAATATCATATTCTGTATCTAGCCTGGAAATCAACCACAATGTAATTTTTTAAGAAAAATAATTTTAATGGGAGCACATTAGGTTCAGACCCATTGTTTAATCTGTCCCTTAAGCCGCTGGCCACGCATATTCTAAGGACATTTCTCAGACACAAACCAGTTCCACACTACTTTTTTTCCAGAGTAGGAAGTCCTATGACCTGGACTAAAAATGTAGTTATAAAAGATCCTTAAATACAGGCTTACTATCAGCACCTTTGCTATGAACTGTATTCTCATTTACACAGTAATACAATTGTAAAATCCATCTGCTGATTTAATCAAGAGAGATCACGACATAATTTCTCCCCAGCTAGGAATATCACCCATCCTTCTGGGACTTGCCTGCATCTCCAGAAAACCCAGTAGGTCACAGGAAGGGAGAACTGGACATCAGCTGTCCAGTTCCTTAAGAAAACCTGAAAGCAGGAGCTGGGCGCTAGCTCGCTATGAAGGAGATGGCATCACAAGCAGGAGGACCCCAACTCAGAACCTTAAAAAACAGAAGAGACTGGAGTATAAGTCTGTGACCCCAAACCTGCAGAAGTGATGACAGTGGGGCCCCTGGGGCTCTCGGGCCTGGCAGCTTCCAGGACTCGGCGGACCCTGAGCCAATGCGAGCTAGACTTTCTCTCAGAAAATCAGGGACAGTCCTGAGGACTGACACCTGACCCTGACACACACAAACAAATGCACACACACCCACAACCTTCCACCCACACACGTAACTATACACACACACACAAACTGAGATCACACTTAAGCTAGACTTTTGCTTATTAAGATAGCAGTATTTCAAGAAGAAAAAAAAACAACTTGGAATATAATTTTGTGAACCTGTTGACAGTTCACATGGGATTCTGTAAGACTTAATATCTGAGAGTGAGGATAGAGTTCTTAGACTAGTACCTCTGTACATCTTTACACATGAGTATGTGGAAATTAGGTTTAACGAGGCAAACAAGGAATATGGGATTTTATAGTATTCCCTATTTTAAAAAAAGACTTGGGAAAATATTAAAACAGAGAAGAGATTCTTCGTTTCTATAAGTTTTCATGAGTGACATTCCTATAAACACCCTCAACTGAATAGACATGAATAGAGTCCTGATCCAAATGAAGTCTTGAAAGTTAGCTTATTTGACTCTTATTAAAAATACACTCAGCCAGGCAGTGGTGACGCATGACTTCAATCCCAGCACTGAGAGGCAGAGGCAGGTGGATTTCTGAGTTTGAGCAAGACCAGCCTGATCTAGAGAATGTGTTTCAGGGCAGCCAGGGCTACACAGAGAAACCCTGTCTGAAAGAAAAGAAAGAAAAAGAAAAGAAAAATTCAATCACCAGTACCACATATACAAAAAAGGAAAAATCTACAGAATAGGGCTGGAGAGACGCTCAGTGAGCAAAGTGCTGGCTGTCCAAGCTGGAGGCCCCACATTCAGATCCCTAGCATCCAGGTAAGGGCTGGCTGGAGCCATGCACATCTGGAACCCTAACCTAACCCTAACAGTGGGAGGGTGAGAATGTTGAGACAGGTAGATCCCAGGAGCCAGAGACCAGCCAGTCTAGTCAAAACGATGAAAAAAATCCTGCCTCAAAATACAAGGAGGATGGGGGATGGGGGAGGATAAGGAATAGCTAAGACAGTGAGTATTTGTCATGTATGTGTAAGGACCCCAGTTCAAATCCCAAGCACCAACATAAAAAGCCAGGCAGGCTTGTAATCTGAAGGTCAGGGATGGGGGAGAAAGACAGAAGGCACTCCGGCTTCTGGCTGAGAGACACTATCTCAAGGGAGTAGAGGAGAGAGTGATAGATCAGCAGATTAAACCTCCTCTGGCCTCTGCATGTGTGAGCACACAAACCAAGGGCAGGGTTTAGTCCATAAGTACACCAAACACACAAAGCAAAACAAAATCAAAGAAATGGAGAATAAAGGAAGATACTCAATGATGTCTGGCTACCACACTGGCAAGTGTACCCACCCTTTTGAGCACACACACACACACCTTCTAGTGGCAGGTGACGCTGTATCAGCACCTATGTTTTACATTCTTTTAATTACTTTCTAGGTTTTGTTTGTCAGATTAAGGAAAGGAATCTCCAAAGCAACTCCTAAAGGCATGTGAGAGACATATAGAAATATGGTGGTCAACCAAGAAAACATACACTCACTACATGGGTTGAAAGTCAGTGACATATTAACCAGTGAGAATGTTTTTCAACAGGGCCAATGAAACCCAAAGCTCCAAGACTGGCCTCTGAGTTTAGTTTTTGCACTATCCCTTAGTTATAGCAATATAACCCGCACACCTGTGCACAAACCCACACCAGCACCCACGCTCACAACCATTGGGAATTTTTTCCTATGAAAGCACACCCAGCAGAAAACTCACAAAACGTTTTGGAAACTCTAACCCTGCCAACAGAACTCACAACACTTCTGAGAGATTTAATTTTCATTTGGCGTGAGTGTGTCTGTGTGTTTGTGAACACACCTGAGTGGGTTCTGCACCACATCCATGAAATTGCAATTTCTGGCATGAGATCCCTGCGAGACGTCAGATGTGGGGTCCTCTGCCAGAGTGGTAAGCAGTAGTAAGTAAATGTGGGGTCCTCTGCTAACCACTGAGCCATCTCTCCAGCCCCTCGCTCAGCATTGTGATTTCTAAGGTAATTTAAAGAAACTTGGAAAACATGATTTGAGTATACAGGACCAGCTAAAAACTTCTTAGTTAAACACATAATTAAACCTAAGCTAAAACTCTTAAGTTACCATCATCAGTGGGGAAGAATATCATCGAATTCTTTAATAGTAAACTATCCCAGCCACTCCTGTGCTATAGGCCAAACATGGAGCAAAGAGGTGGGTAGACCTCCTTCTCTTAAGCGAATGTGAAAAGAGAACCTTTTGTGCCCTGTTAAGTGGCAGCCGGACTCTTCCCATTTAACAGAGGCTTAACCCATCTGACACACCCATTCTCAATTAGAGGTGATGCAACTGTCGTCTCTGCCTTGGGGACAAGAGCTCTTGTGCAACAAGGAAAGCCAAGGGAGAGGTGCCACAGCTCAGGCTCCCGGGCTACACTCTAAGTTCTTCTCAGTCGCTCTACTCCTTGAAGCAAGCGATTTAAATTCCAAGCCTCATTTGTCTTAGATGTAAAATGGGGATAATGTTATCTAGACAGCAGAAAAGGATTGAATGAGATTGAGATAATGCACTGCCTAGGCTAATGCTGGGACCTGGCAAATGTTCAACAGAGATAAGGTGTCCCCTTATCTCCCAACAAAAATTCCCTCTGACGGTGTACCAGGAAAGTAAACCGCACTTCTCCATCAAAAAGCAGCAGAAAGCAGCCTTCGTCTGCGTTCATCAAACTTGTCAAGCTGTTCAGCGTCCATTATTCTTTTTTATTATATTTAAGGCACTTAAAATAATCTCTTAGTGATTTATTCTCCTTTTAACTAGATGCAGTAATTAGAATATCTTTTATGATGCGGCAGAGTTTTCATTTCAGTCAAGGTGTGACTGTTTTAGAAAAAGCCACCGCTCATAGAAGATATTACAACCCAGAAACGGACTGCTTTTATTCTCAGCTTGAATAGAGGCACAAACACAGAATGAAGACGCTACACGGTGCATTTCTATAGCTGAAAGACGAAAACGCTCAGGCGAGCATGAGCCAATAATTCCCAAAATACCTTTCAGGAACTGAAAAGCAGATATGTATGTTGCCATGGCATTCGGCAAAATTAATACATTTGAAATTTGGATTATATATGGAAGGAATGTCTGGTAAGTTGGTTTTTTTCCTTCCCATTATGCTGGCTTACAACCATTTTCTTCAAAATCACCCAGCATATACTCATTGCCCTGGGCCAGGGGATGAGGGCGATGAACGAAAAGGGCAAAAATGTTCAGTCTGTATCTGAGATCCCAAGTAAGCAGAGGCCATGTATGTATCTGTCAAGCAGGGGCTCGCTCTATACCGATTTTCAACAGGCTAAAAAGGCTGTGTACACGTGGGTCAGGACTCCCACCTTGGGTAAGTCATTTCTCTTCTCGGATTCAATTTCCTCAATGGTAAAATGACAGCTTCTGCGAGAATGTTTGTTCCATACTACCTGCCTGTGAGAATCCTTTGAAGTATACCAAGAATCCTTACTGTCTAGATCCTCAGGATGTGCTAGGGAGCCAAGGATTGCTGCCATCAAACCATTCTTGAAGGAAGCCAAGATGGTCACAGAAAGGTGAAATAAGCCAGATCAGAGCCAGGCTCCCCAATCCTAAAGATGAAGTTACCCAGCCTCTAACCCCCTTTTAAAATCTTAAATCAGAACATTTCTCATCTTCCTCAAAGGAGCACAAAGCCAAGATTTCATTAGAACCTTCCTTACTCTCCCCAAATTCATCTGATTATATCCTTGACCTAACTAAATTTCTTAGGGCCTGAGATTGAGTAGTATGTATTTCTATGTACATCTAATTCAAACAAGGACAAAATTCTGTAAGAATAAAAGAGGCTAACTGGATAAACTGTAAGTAAGCTCCTCAGGGCAGTAGCTGAGTCCTTAGGAGACCAAAGCTAAGCACTTCTTGCCCTAGGGCTGGAATGCAATACTCTGGAGAAACCAGTACACCCACCCACCAGAGGCTGGAAAGACTGGCAAAAGCGAGGGGAAACTACCCAGATCTGCACTCCCAGAGCTGAGACTAGGTCCTAGATAAGATTTGGGAGCAGGAATATGGCTAGGGAATTTCCCAGCACATTAAGTAAAAGACCACCTGTAAGTAATGCCTCTGACCCAGCCAGGGACTACCAGGGAGTGTGTTTCACACAGAGTTGTGACTGGAAGCAAGGGTTCTAGGTACAAGCAAACTTGTACCCACGTGTTCAAATCCTAATTCAGTGAAACAGACGACCCAAGCCTCTGGAAAAGTGACTTGGCCTAATGTGTGCCTCAGTTTCCTCACTGCAAGGCAGTCATCTGCTTCCACCTCAAACAGTCGTGAAAGTCAGGGCTTACCATGTGGGAAGGACTTGGAACGGAACTCGCACATGGGTGCCACCTGTTGTGAACTATTACTAGTAATATGTGTGTGCACATTTATGTCTAAAACTCCCCCCGTTTGACCTTATACACCTTCTTGATCATTCATGGCAAGAAGAGTTTCATATTCTAAAGAGCAAGTCCCGAGGAAATGAACCCTTGCACTGAAATTCAGCAGAGTTGCCCCACTCGCTATTTTATTCAGTGACTCAAAGACACAACGAATAAATAAATAACATCTCTATGCCAGGGACCAAATGCCAGGGAAAAGGACACAAGGAAGACCAAAGGAGACATGGTACCTCCATCCCTTCAGTACCTGCGCCATGGCGTGCAAATAAATTTAAAATAATTTACTTTCGATTATAAATATTATAAAATACTTCTGTTTTGTGTTTAGCCTAAATAGTCCCATGCAGTGGTGCACCTGTTTACTACAGGTCTCTTTGTCCTGCTAGACCCAGAGTGACCTCTTCCACACAAAGACAATGGGCATTGGAGAATACAGATGGAGAAAGAAGACCTACTATGAAAGTTTCTAGAAAGTACAATCAGCAGGGGCAACGGACAATTATTATCTTTATCCATGAAATCGGCAATAAAAATCAGTGCTTCCCCAAACATCCTCACTGTAAGCACTTCTTAACAGTAAGCCATGAAAGTCTAAAAGGTTGTGTTGGGGGTTCCAGAACCCCCGCTCCTCAGCAGCCAGGTGGGTACAGGCACCCTGATTTCTATCTCTTTTCCCGTTACCGGTTGTGGGGGAGACGAGAAAAAAGGATGAAGTTTGACTTTTGAGAATCTACAAATAAGTATCCCCAAATTAGCCAGATGACAGTATGTTCCTATGATCAAGTATCAGCAACCAAAAGTAGGTGAGAAAAATAATACATTCTCAGCTTTGAAGGCTGTAATAACATCCCCATTATAATTCGCCCGAATAGATCAACACCGGCTTTACATTAACAGCCTTCTTTTCAAAAATAGACCTAACGCCGCCACAGCACTTCTTTCGTTCGGTGTTCGGGAAGATTGTCAGGGAAAGCTCCCCAGCACGTGTTTCCATCAATCAGAGCGAGTGAAAGGAGGGGGGAAGGAGAGAAGAAACAAGGGAAGACCGCAGACCC
>LOEQ01000112.1:321301-331596 GCA_001685075.1 Bramus lutescens | reverse complement strand
TCGAGGCCTTGCTCCTGATGGGCCTTGGTATCCCATGCACCCTACTGGTTCCAGACAGACTCTGACAACTGCTGAGTCACATTACTGTAGGCCCCGCAGGGCTTTGCTACAATCCCACTGGTGCAGGTTTTTAAATTTCAAATGCCAGATTTGTTGAAACAGTCTGGGTGTCTCCTCCCCTGGAAATCCGCACTTCCGTGTGACAGGACTATCCTTACTCGGTGTCACCACTGTGCCACTTTAAAACAGGAAGGCATAAAATAACGTTCTGTGACCGGTTCCCAAGAGACGGGGGCTGGTTAACATTTGATAACAGCATAAATCATTCCATGAATATGGAATCTATCAAACAGACACCCATGCTTATACTTGCAATAAAACATCCTAATGGGCAAGCCTGAGTCAGTCCCGTGCTTGAGAAAACTCACTATAATTGACATCCTGTAGATCTAGCCATCCACAGTGACCATGGGTACCTGTTTCCTCATGAAGCAAAGAACTGGGAGAACAGACAGACGCCAGCTTCCTCTACACGCGAGACTTCGTAAGGCATTTCATGTTTCCTAGGCCATCTTTTTGATGCCATGTTTCAAGGCGTGATGAGAAAACATGGCTCCTCGGGAAGGCAGCGAAGCCCAAAGAGGCTGACAAACAACGCCATAAAATCCTTAGCTCTGTGAACTGCCACTCTGATCCTAGACCAACGGCTTTAGAAAACAAATGGCCATTTGTGCGGTGACTCCGTGCTCCATAAAAGCAAAGGTGGGGACGTAAACAAGAACCTTGCACTGTCAGTGCGGAGCAGAACTAACACCCCCATCAAGTGTCACAACACTCACATTCTTTGCCCTGTATTGAAAGAGGTTTTGTGACCTCACCGCCTCCTCCCTGATTCAGCAAGCCACTGTGTGTTCTGGGGATACCCTACTCTGCTCCGTGATGCAAATGGAACAAGCCATGCTTGGAAATGTGAATATGTAAAATTTTGGTTAAGATCTGAATCCCAACGTCTTGAAATAGAAAATGTGTGAAGTGATTGACTGGGCAGATTGCACTTAGCTTACACTAATGATTAACATGTGGACTTACGGCTTTGTTTTGCTACATTTCTGAAAGGGAATCCCAGGGAGGACGCCCACTCCATCTCAGTGGTAATCTTCATTTAGGGGGCAATCTCCTAGCTGTGGTCAGTAACTGGAATGATTTGCAAAATAATTAGATTCTGTAGCCACACAGAGCTTGCCAAGGATGGAGTCAGAATAATTTATCCTTTATGGTTCCTGGTGGCATACGACCATATGCTGAATAAATTTTGACCCCCAAATGCCTACTCTGTCCTCTGATTGTGATTCCTTGCACTTATCTTCTTGACTCAACCCAAAACTGGTAAACCAGTTGTGAACCTGTCCCTGGAAGAGATTCTCAGCTTAGCCCCTGTCCACGCTGCTGTTTTGGTAACCAAGAGCTGTGATTAAATAATAACCGAGTCTAAGAGAGGATACATATTTCTAGAATGGTAAATATAATAACTGTGGGTACATTTTCCCAGATGCTCTTGAGGGGCTCCTCATGTCAGAACTTTTAGCTTGCAGTCCCTGTGAGGATCTATTCTTCAGGTTGGGCACCTAGAGTTTTCTAGAAATCGTATTGCAGCTTCTCATAGACATACACTAGGAAGGAGAAGCACTCTTTCCTAACGTGAGTCTCTATAATGGGACAGAATAAAGGACACTGAAAGGGTCCAGAGAAGCATGGCTTTGACCACCGTTTGAGGAACTCCCTTCTGCAAACCAAACTGCTTGTTCTCTTATCTAAAGTAAATATTTACACGTTCTTCTGAACCCCTCAAAGACACAGATATCACAGGGAGCTTTTGCCATCCCAAGCCCTGCTTCCCAGTTCTTGACCCTGCAGTTCGCACCAGGCAATGTTATCCTCTGTTTGATCCCTGCTGATTAGGCTCATGAGACCTATCGTGAAGGGCTACCAGTTTCAGTCTGTTCAGGAGGAATGCGTAGTTCAGGAACAGCCTGCTCTGCGGTAAAATAACCCAGGCCAGAAATTTGGACTTGTGCATGTGTGTGTGGTAAAGCACCACATATACTGACTGTGTTACATAAATAATGAAAATTAAATTACAGGATTTTAGGAACACATTCCAAACAATCCATTCTACTGCCAACTACACTGGGCGCATGACCAGCTGTGGAGAGAATATCCCCCTCCTCTTAAATCTTTATGTTCATTGATTCAGATAAAAGTAAATAGTATCGAGTATCCGTGATACTGGTCTGCTAAAATGTCTGCTTTGAGTAATTATGCATATCCCCCAAAACCTGTTAGATGGTTAGTACTGCTGGCTCTCAAAGAAATGTCCATTCTCTTCAATGTGACCAAAGGCCAATGCCAAGAACACCTTATCTGTGCATTGAATCCTTCACATATCTTGAAGAGCAGGCTCTACCCTGTGATGTGCCTTACTCAAATGGAGCTATTATTTTTAGTGTTTTCTAAGTGGGACTTCCAGCGAGTACTTTATACTGTCCCCCCTTGTTTACTCGCTGCTAACCCCATAAGTAAATACCATTGCATTTTCCAGTTTACAAACCAATAAAAGGAATCAGAGAGACAGCTTCACTTTCCCGAGGTCACATGCCTGCAGCTCGACTGTGACATCAGCTTCCAGTACCCCCCCCAGCACAGTCAGTTCTTTGAAACTTCCAGTGTTCCTTCTGCCTCTCCTTGGCTCCACCTGAGCTATACATTAGCTATACATTTACGGTGTCTTTCACTGACTCGCCAGCACATGGATTAACCCCGCACCTCACACTTGTAGACTTAATTTCTTCAATTTCTTTCAAATAGACTTCCGGGCTTGCAGGTGGTATTCCTATGACTGCTCAGCCTATCGTCTCTGGCAGTATACTCAATAAATATATTTCCTACCTAAAACAATAAAATGTGCTTTTGAATAATATCATCCTCAAAGAAACTAAGCAAAACCAACATGGGAGAAACTGTATAATCAGATATAAAAAGAAAAGAGCAATGGGGGGGGGAACAGATGTCCCAGCTTTGGTAGAAGAAGAGACAATTGAATCCTAAGAGTGGGGAAGAAGAAGCTGGCAGATCCCAGGGCTCCCAGACCAAGGATGACCATCAAGTGACAAACACCATTTTTAGTCGGCTCCTAGGAAGTCACGGATAATGGTTTTTATCCTGTCAGTCATTTAACGTTCTCCATGTCTCAGAAACCAAGCATCTGAGGGATGATACTCGAGGCTGTCCTGTCCTCCACATGTACGCACATACGTGCCCACGTACCCACCCACACACGTGACTTACGCACATATAAACACAACTGCACACAAAGACAAGAAACACGGCATTGGAAGTATTTTCATTCCCACTAGCGATGCCCCCACGAAGCACTGAGGGTGTTAGAGAGGATGTTTGTTGATTTTCCAATCTCTAAGGAGGGAAAAGGCCAGGTTGCAAAACTGCCCAGGCTCATGGCAAAGCTGAACACCATGCAGAAATGAAATATCCTGTAGCAGCAATTGCTTTTATACATCACGTCATGCGCAATGCCACCGGGTGGATGGCTGCAGTTCAACTGACGTGTTCTACCACTGTTCCACACAGCTGCAGAACCCAGAGACTGAACTGCAACCTCCCCCATTAAAGCTCGTTTCCCCCATTGTTCCTCATAATGGGATCTAAGGGATCATTTGCAGGATCTCATAGAAAGTTGAAATGTTGTTTGATGAGAATCATTAGATATTTAAATCTGAAATGAGTGCCTAGCAAGAGACGTAATCACTGTACACCTAAAGCGGAGCTCAGAACTTCCAGGGCAGTCTCCACCTCTGTGCGCTGGCTGCTGGATTCATGCTTACATGTGTCTATTAACAAAATCATAGAGGGAGGGGGAAAAAATCATAGGTGTCAAATCTTGCTTCCGGTATCTTTCCACCATTTAGCCGCTCAAAGGAGGCTTTTCAGAGAAAAGGCATGGTTTGTTTTTACAGCAGTGACTCACACACAACAGCAAAATAACAGCGCATCAACCAAAGCATTTAGGTACTGAGAAGAAAACATCACATGTGACTGTCACCTACTACCCTCAAGCTTTGTTTGCTGAACTTCATTCAGGCAACAGTGTTTGTTCCCAATAAACCCTTAAGATCAAGACTCTCAGGGCACTTAGGCAAAGCAAGACACCGCGGAGTGAATGATGGTTGCACCTTCTGCAGACAGACCTGCGACACCCTGCTGGCCTCTAAGTACAGGGGGAGAGGCCTGAAATGCAGAGTGACACAGGACACAGCAACATTGTGTCATCCTGAGCTTCAACTTCATAGGTACTCCCATTTTAGGCTTTGGGTGGCAATGTTTAGGCAAGTCCTCAAGCCCCCATGTTTAGTACATTGTCTGTAGTCTGTGTGGAAATGTTTAAGTACCTTGGTACGCGACTGTGTGCACTGTGGATCAGTAAATATCATGGACAAAAAAAAAAAGATATCCTAACGTTCAAGGTGTGGTAAATCCAGTGGATGATCTGCACATATTCAGGCCTCCAAGAATTAACTGTATTGAATATGCACGTCTTAAAGCAAACTTCATAGTGTCCTATGATGGTCAGCTCTAGGGCAGACCATTTTATTCTCCATGTAAGGGAAGGTGAAAGGGATGGCAGGTCAAAGCAGAAGAAATTAGCATTGATTCTGACCAAGAACCAGAGTCTCTATTAAACAAGCTTTGAAGTCAGATAAATAAAAATTATAACTATTCAAGGAGTATAAAATTATATAACTACAAAAGAAATATGTACAGTGGCTTAAGTATTTTTAAATATGATTTTTTATATATGGCAATATATGTGCCCAAGTGTAAGTACATGCACAATGTGTGTGTGCAGGAGCCCACAGAGGTCAAAGAAGAACCAGTCCCTCTGGAACTGAGGTTACGGGAGGTTGTCAGCCACCCTATGGGTGCTTAGATTGAACCCGGGTCCTCTGCAAGAGCAGTAAGCACTCTTTCCCTCAGACTTTCCAGACCTATGGCTAAGTATTTTTAATAGATTTATAAAACTGCTTTAATGAGTAAAAGAAAACCAAAAGACATAAGTCTGCTGAAAAGATGGAAGCCTAACTCCCCTTTGGAAATGAAATCAACCTCAATCCAGTCTACACTTGGTAGTCTCATAGATATTTAGAAATAGAGTTTTTCAGTTTAGAAGGGAGTGAGAGTAAGCCTCCATGTGGGGAAGCAGGAAGAGTTTCTCATAGTGGAGTGGACACAGAGTCTGTCTCCTATACAAACCCATTCACAGCTAATGTGGGTAGTAGTTCCCTTCCCTATAACGGTACAGCACGGAGATTCTAAGTGTATCTGCGACATTATGCTACATGTCTCTGCGTACGTACAGTCCTGCAGTTAGAAGACCTTTGTGAGCATGATTCCACACATGTGAGTAAGATTCAAATAATCAAACTGCTTTTCAGAGCTCAAAAGAATTGCACTCGTGAAAAACCTGCAGTTCCACAGAAAGAATGGATATTATCACATCCCTCTAATGAGGACCTGTGCAAGTTACACTTGTCCAGTGCACACACAAAACCCAGAGAGTGGGGGACATGGCCTGACCTACAATTTCAACATTTCCTAGATGTAAGAGAAACCTCACATACACCTATATCTCCATGGACTGAGGCAACCAAACTGAAAGCTATATTTTCACAGAAAAATTAAAAAGAAAAGACATTAAACCCAAAGGTTAATACAAAAGACTTTATCCAGTAAGGAGCAGAGACTGCCTATTAATTAATGCAAACGTCTGATGAGTGGGAGGGATCAATAGCAGGGTTTCTTCCTTCCCTTCATTCAATTCAATGCCCGCAGGTTTTTGCCTTCTCCAATGTATGCTCATGGTCCATATGCTTAAATAATTCACGGGACAAATATGTGCTTCAGAGCTTAGCTCTCCTCTATAGGCCCTTCCCACATATTTCTGCCCTGCCAGTGAACTTCAGAGATAGATGATTGACAAAATCAGTCAACTGAAGTTCTTAAGGTAACAGTGAGTTGAGACATCTAGAAAACTCAACTTTCACAGCACAGCTTGTAAAAACACGAAAATCTCATCTACAAATTCAAACAAGATGAATACAGGAAAGAAACCCACCTGGTCAGCTACTGAAAGCCATCCTTTTGTCTGAGCTACATGAGACTCTCCAACAGACTGAAAGGTTTTCAAATTAATTCTGTCACTAGTGCACACACACACATGTATACACACACACATATATACACACCACACACACAAGCACACAAACACACACATACACACATATACGTGCACAGACACCACACACACATACAGCTACAGTAACCGAGCATACATATCATTAGTTGATAACATTTTCTGACATTGGATTTTCATCTGGTAGAAAAATATTCAGGGTGGAGAGCTGATCTTAAATTAGTTCCAATATTACCAATTTGTAAAATCTGTGACCATAAAAAAAAAATTAAGCTTTATACTGCACTCTCAATAACCTACTGCTGAATATTTTACATATTGTACATTTTCTCATACAAATTGTACTTATCCAATACCTACAACTGCCAGAATTAAAGCTATAAAACTCAGTTAAAGCCAGGGTAGAGGATAGTCCCTAATCCTCCATTCTCAATATGTTATATCAAATGTCTTTTAGTAACTGCATTAGAAAGCAATTACAGCTTAATAGCTGTCTAAATCCATTATCAGTGTACATTTAACCTTTCAATATTTAAAGATAATATTTAATTTGAGCAAATTAATGGACTGCCTGTGAGACCAAATACATCTATTTAGTCTTTCTGGTTTTCCGTCACTGATATTTCTCTTTAGAGACTGGGTCTTGCGACAAGAAGTCTGGTAAAAATGGAGTTCTTTCTGTTTGTAGTTTAAATAGACATTAATAAATGAGAGGCCAACCTAACCCCAAATGAGAAGTAATGTCCTTATTAACTGCAAGTGTCTCTTGCCATTAACAAAGCAGCTTTTAATTCTTTGTAGATTAATCTCTATCATTAATAGTTAAATGAGTTTATATACCTTTATCTTTCAAAGTGATTTTTTTCAAGTTCAAACTTGTCTAATCTCTTTGACTTAAAAAGGATTGACTTTTTTAACAGAAAAACACCCCCATGCCATATTTTTTTACACCTCTGTTCATGTGTAATGATCTTTAAGAACCCTGATGATAATTTTAACCACACACTTACATGGAAAAGACCAGATCAATATGAAAAACTAACCCACTGTAAAAAAAAGAAAAATACTGTAACATTATATTAATGGATGAAAACAAGTAAAATATCAATGAACAACAGCCCAGACCAACCAGCACCGCACAGGCCCCAACTGAACAGGTTCATGACTGAAGGCCACTGCACTCAGAATCTCACAGAGAGTCTTCTGACACAGAATGATGAATATGGATGTCTCCTACTTTCCTTAAGGTGGCTCAATCATCGCATTTTTTTTTTACTGCCAACTCAGTCGGAATTCATCAGCAGCTATGAGTTGGGAAAACCAGAGAACTCTGCTGGATCTTAGATCACATCAACAGAAGAACATGTGTTAATGTTAGACTGACTGAAGTGGATGGAGCCTAAACGAAAGCTCAGCTTGTCCCTGTCACTTACTTCTGCTCTGGCTAAGCAGGACTCTAGAGCAAAGACATCAGGAACCTCTTGTTTATCACCCCAAAATGCGTCTCCCTTCACCATATCCAACACGTTCCATCCATCCCAAAGGGCTATGAAGAACTCCCGTACCATAATTGTCTTCCTTCATATTTGTCATCTGTCTGATTTTTCATATCACACCCTTATCCAAACTTATGTTGAAAGACGTGTGTTTTCCTTGTCCCAAAATCAATGTTCCTAAGAGAAATCCAATGAGTACTGCACCCATAATTGGACTTATAAACGTTTTATCTTTCATGCTCAAAATTCTGAACCTATTACTTTACAATACATTAAAAATATTTGTAACAGACACCTTTTTTGTTTCATTATTAAAAAATCTACATGGTTCAAGAATTAAATATTATGAAAATGTATACATTCAGGTCTCCTACCATAGTAATCTTTGCACCCTCCATGCCTTTCACTGAAGTTCACTCTTGTTCTCTTATCAATTTGCAAAATGCAGATACAACAAAAATGTTTACATCTCTGTCCTTTTATATAAAAGAATAATTTTTCAGTCTAAGACACACAGCCTGAATCATTACTTAAAGTATGATAATTAAGTATAGATGTGAGCGCAGCTATCTCCAGGGGCTGACAGAAAGTTATCCTTTCAACAGGATCATACATTCCCTGTCAGCAGCAGTTTGAAATCACTGCTTATATTTCCCAGTATGAACAGGGATGAAACCCAATGAATTAAGCAAAAATTAAGACAGTAAAGTAAGAAGCCCAGACTGGAGTACTACAGTTTCATCTCATTTGAATCTTTTTAAATTTTATATGTGATTATGAAATTGAGATCTGTCATGGTCTTTAAAAGAATTCCCTAATAGTATCCACAAATAATCAACAAATCAATCCAGAAATATTTAGTTTCCCAATAACTGAGTTTTCCCTCAAAGAGAAAATAATTCTACAGCCATATATCGTGGGGTTCAAAAGGATAAGTTCAAGCTTAAAAAAATCTTTTTCTTTTTTCTAATAAAGTATTTAAGTCAATTAAAGAAAAACAATTGACTAAAGGCTAGATCCTGCCCGTTATTGTCAGTGTTTGTCCAGAGGGGCCACAGACATTTGAAATGACATGATCTACTTATTTAGGTCATCAGTAAGTAGGGTAACAAAACTTTATTCTCATTAGCCAAGAAAATTGACTTGGATAATGTCTAGTAATTGAACTGGAGGGAAAAAAACATAAAAAGGTATAATTTTTTAAAGAAAGATGGGGTGACAAAATCACTGAAGAGAAATTTCTGAATGAGACATGCATACATTGTATCTATTTCTGAATGAGACATTCCTGCATTGTATCTATTTCTTCACTTTAAATATTAGCAAGTTCAAAGCAATCACTAGCACATGTCAAACACCAGGCATTCAACACAGGACTGTCAACATCAAAGCAAAATTGAATGAGTTCTCCAAAGCAGAAGAAAAAGAGTAATTATTAGTTAGACTTCCGCCTGTGGCCATCAGAAATGTTACCTTAATTTGGCCTTAATAACCTATAATCACTTTTAGCATATGGGTTGAAAACTGCCATTATTCAGCTTGATCTATGGATATAAAGGGCAGAACAGAACTGTGGGTATCATTAGAATAAGTTCCTGCAAAAGAGGGATATGTAGTACATTGCTAATGTGTAAATGACTAAATAACTTAATTAGGGGAAATGAAGAGCACTTAGAAACACAGTTACTTAAACTGAATCATGATAGCGTTGTGTGCATGAATATATTCTTTTAAAAATGTTTATTAACTAAATAGTAGAGAAGAAACACAAAGGAGGGATTTTGTTCATAATGGCTAACAACTGATGAATATAAGCAGATAAAACACAACTGATCTATTTATCGTTGTTAAAGAAAGTCAAAATGATCATAAATATATTTTTGTAAAAGATTATTTTATAGAAATTAAAAGTAATGATGACCTAGTACCTCCCTCTGGCCTCCACAGTTTCCTCTTTGATATGTTACTATTATGCTTACAATTAAATAATTTCTGGTTGGGAGGCAAACAGAGAAAGACTAAGAGCTCCATAAATCTCATAAGTTACAATCACACTAAAGGGTTGTTTTTCAAGAATAAGGAGAGAAATGCAAATGAATACTATTTTTTAAGTCTTGAGCTTCGGCATTCCGTATATGTAAATAAACATGGCTTTCAGTTACACAAAAGCACCTTTCTTGGATAGACCAGGAAAATCATGGACGTTGACAGTCACCCAAAAATGATGCTCCCTGAAGCAAGATAAACCAGCAGACAGGCACCGCAGGGGAAAGAGTGCGAAGTGCACATGTGGGGCTCAATGCAAAACACAGCTGCTGGGTCTAATTTTAGGCCAACTGGCCTTGTCACTGTCTCTTAACAAGGAAAATTTCCCTGCTGAATATTAGAAGCTGTTAAAAGAGAAAAAAAGCACATAATAATATTCATTAGTTAATGTATCTACATCATCATCGCCGTTTTATATTTAAAATATATATATACATGTGTGTGTGTGTGAGAGAGAGAGAGAGAGAAAGAGAGAGAGAGAGAGAGAG
>LOEQ01000112.1:292717-319681 GCA_001685075.1 Bramus lutescens | reverse complement strand
ACATGGAACTTCTTCCTTATACCCAACTGCTCTTCCATCTTCTTCTGACTAAGGAGCCCCCGACTCACCCTTCAAAGTCCAGCAGCCAGAACTCTAGGAAAGCCCCTCTTACCAAGACCCCTAGTGCTGCCCTACAAGCACAGGCTCCTCGTGTACAGGCACCAGATAAGATCTTTATAGGCATTCGTGTCCTTAATGTAGAACCCTTGAGATCAACAACTATCTTTTCATCCTCCTTTTTGTAATCTCAAGAATTCAACAAACTCCATCACATCTCCTGAAGGCTCAAGAAATTTGCTAACTAAATTCTAATAAGTGAGTATCTAAACAAATGCTATAAAAGTCACTTAAAATATTCTAGTAGGCGCTATGTATGCAAGAGAAAATTCCTAGGAGACAATCTGACTATAATGATCTTCACTTCTGATTTTAACTAATTTGGGTAACCCTTTATTCATTAGCCAGTTTGGTTCTTCAAAAAAAAAATCTAACACACTCCTTATGCAGTTCTTTTACATGTATGACACTTATCTATATTTCTTTTACTTTTGGCTGTTTTACTCTTGAAATTGTTTGTTCGAAAGTAACATGTACATAGTCATTTTTAACTACATTTTAAGTATAAAAAAATAGAAATTGCCTATAGAAGAGAAGCTCTCATTTTCAAATGTATACTTTCACTGAGCTTTAAATTAATTTTTCCACTACAACATGGACAATAACAAAGAAAACTGGGAGAAGAGGCCCGAGTCTTGTTACTGCCATTTCTACCATACATTAGTCTGAGGCACGAGCTCTAGGCCCCGGGGTGAAGCCCAGCTGCTGTCTATTATAAAAAATAAAGTTTTATCAGCACACAATAATGTTCACTGGGTCAGTTATTGTCTATAGCTGTTTTCACACTACAACAGTAGAAGTTGGTTGCTACAACATACACCCTCGAAACCAAAGACATTGTGCAGCACCTTGCAGAGAAAGTGTGCTGACCTCTGCCACAGGCTAGACCACCGGCTCTAAACCAGTAGGTCACAACCGCTAGGCTCATCAGAAAACACAGATATTTATATTATGATTCCTAACAGTTGCAAAATTACAGTTATGAAGTAGAAACAAAATAATTCTGTGGTTGAGGGGGTCACCACCACATGAGGAGCTATATTAAGGGGTCGCAGCAGTGGAAAGGGTGAGAACTGCTGACCATTCTCGTTTTGAGAAATGTATGCATTCTCTAGTTCTCCAGTGAGGTGAAAGAATTTTCTTATAACAGAGCTTCCCCTTACAGACATCAACACAGGTAAGAAAGATGACAAAACGCTTATACCTGTAACATAAGGCATTGGGCACTGACGCGACTTTTCAGAAAACTAGCCTTAGGAAATCAAAATATCAAAATGTACCTCTGAAACAGGATGTGTGTTCTTGCAGAAAGGAAGCAGGAGCATCAGGTAGCTCCAAGGAAGCTGTGGACAAAGAAGTTAGTGCCCAGCAGTGTATACCCTCCTGCTAATCCTGGCAGCGTGCCTTCTGCCTCTGCCTCTGCACACCCTCCTATCTTCTTGGATCTGGCCAAGGAACCCCAAGCCTGGCAATGCCAAAGGCACCTCACACAATCACATACTCCATCCTTGCTTTGCTTCCTTGATTTTTACAGCTAAGCACTAATGAGGCGCAACTAGTTGGAGTCTTCTTCATGAAGAATTATGTCTAAAGTCAGTAACTCTGTGTTCTCCTAAGATTAATATCTATAAATTCCAGGCCACGTTGTCCTTGCCTCATTATTCTTCTAAAACATATTTAATCACAGACATATTGACCGATTGTTAGAAAACAAACACGACACTAAGATTAAAAAAGTAAAATCCAATCTTCTGGTTCTCCTGTTAATAACAATAGCCAACAATTCAATATTCTGTTGAATCTCACAGAGAACTTGTTAGTTCCTTGCTGTTTCCTTTTACTCATGTTACATCAAGGAGACCTCAAGGAGATGCTCTACACCATGACGAGGTAGTAGACAGAAAGACAGGTCTGTTATCAACTGTCAGAAATGCCATGTCCTCCAGAACTTATAGGGACTGTCCCGTGCCATGCCACACACAAGAGAACGCTGTGAACGGCTGTTGCAATTGTGAAGGATGGCCTCAAATACACAGAAAGGCATCTCTTCTTAGAGATCACACTTTAGCTCTGCCCTACAATGGCAGCAAGCTTTAGATAAGGCAGGTGATTCTGAGACTTGGTTCCTCTTCATAACCAGATTTGGGGGCTTAATGCATGAAGATGAAGAAAGGAAGCCTGGCATGATGCTGAGTGGCTGCTATCCAATTTTTGATTTTGTTTTATACTTTATCTGATAATGCAAAATGTAGCTGCCAAACACAAGAATGAAAGATGATAATTTTGAAAATCCACAGCACAAAAGGAAAGACACTTTTTGGTTTCCAATGGCAACGCTATTGTCCTGAACTTAAAGTGGAGTGCAATTACATAAAGTTTTCATCCTCTCCCCAAAAAGTTTTCATTCCTATTAATTTAATAATTCCATTTTGAATATATATCTATTAATGTTTATTAAATCATTTTTAAAATAAATTATCATTCACTAGATCCAAAGACATCACCATTTAGATCTAGTTAAACTGTAAATATAGGTTTTTTTCTTAAGAAAATGTTATTGCAGTTGAGTTCTGAAGAGTTAGTAAGGCAAACACCAAAAGTAGGGATGTTCCACAGCACTTGAAGAGGTGATGGATCAAGGAAAGTTAGAAAAAGTCTGAGGTGTAAAAGTCCCATGCAGATAGACAGTGGGCAATGACAGGAGAAAGCCTAATGTGAATACAGAAGTCCTTCCAAGTCCCAGTATTCTAAGAGTTACTGTAATCACAATCAGAAAAACACTAAATTGTATGTTAACAGACTGGTTTGGGTTTTTTTTTTCCTTTTCTTAAAATCACTCTAGTTACATTACAACATCAGTTCAGCAGGGAAAGTAAAAAGAGAAAGGAGTCCGGAAGCAACCACAGGCAACCATGCTAGGAATGATGGTGCACTGACCTCCCTGGCCAAAGCAGCCTGGAAGCAATAACAAGAAGGAAAGGGTCAAGGTGTCCAGAACCTAGTTCAGTCCACTAGTCTTCATAGGCAGAAAAGCTCCTGGAAGCATTCACAGAAGAGGGTCAAATACCATAGAGAGCTGGCTCAATAAACTGTCACTGAGTGACGTGGAGGATACCAGAGTAGTTTATAGGTGAGAAATCTCCTTGGAAACAAAGGAGGCAACCCAGTGTAAACTTTGTTCCACCTGGTCCCAAAACCTTTCAGTCCCAAAGAAAAGCACAGAACCTTGTATTAATTATAAACTGTTTGGTCTATTAGCTCAGGCTTGTTATAAACTAGCTCTTACAACTTAAATTAACCCATAATTCTTATCTATGTTTAGCCACATGGCTTGTACCATTTTCAGTGCAGCAGTTTCATCTTGCTTCCTCTGTGTCTGGGTGGCAACTGCAGACTGAGCCTTTTCTCGTCCCAGAATTTTCCTAGTCTGGTCATCCCCACCTCGACCTCCTGCCCGACTACTGGGCAATCAGCATTTTATTAAACCAATACAAGTGACAAATCTTTTCAAGGTACAAGAGCATTATGCCCCAGCAACTTAGGATGGAAGAGAACACGAGAATGAAAGTAGACATAGAAAACCTACCATGTGCTGACAAGGACCAAAAGACTAAGTATTAGTCTACTGCATTCTCCCAAGAACTCTGCTGCTATACTTTGCACTGAAGAAACCAGGCCTCACCGTTAAGAACAAGATCATAACAACACCTGGTACAAGACTTAGGCACTGAACCACACTGCCACTCAACAGAATAGACAGAGGCCCAGGGACAACGCTTGAGGTCTTCAAGCATTAAAGTTCAATAGAAACAGAACACAAAATAGACCCACGAGGAACTGGACTATGGGAAAGTTGCATGTACACAATTTCTAGAAAGGGGGTGGGAAGGAGAGATATTATTTGTTTTCTGAAATGTAACTAAAAGGGGTACAGTTCTTCCAATCTCAATGGGAATAGTTGGCATGAGAAAAAAATGTAGGTTCGGTGGGATGTCGGAGACGAACTAAACAGTAAATGAGAACTCTGCCTTGAAAATCAGAAAAAAAAAAAAAACAGTCTGGAATCTCTGTGGCAGTTCTTACAGGGCAGATTTGTCAGCAAGTATGTGAGGAGCTCAGACCAAGCTAGTCATGTCCCTGTGTTTAAAAGGGGGGGAAACGCAATTCTTCTGACTTGGATGTTAATGTGTAAGATGGGAACAGGGTGACTGTTGCTGATGGCATTGTTATTAAATGTTTTCTGTCAATTTTCTTACAAAAAAAATTCCGGAGCCTCTTCTTCAGACTTGCCACATGTCTCCATCTTTTCATAGTGCTGGCACTGACATTTGCCCACAGTGAGTCCAAACCTACTAGAAATTCAACTTTCCACATTTTATTTTCATTTATTATATATTTTAAACTGCTATATCATTTATACATTCTGAGAGCCACTTCTAGTGGAGGTGGCAAATCAAAGGATAACACGAGGAAGTCAGTTCTCTACTCCCACCAGGGCGAGAACTAAAGTCAGCAGGCTTAGCTTGATCTCACTGGCCCCTTTCTCGTTTACGTTAATTATATTGAGACTATTAGAAGACACCTATAAAATTGTATGTTTTAAAAAGAAAGACATAGCCATGAAATTAAGAATAAAAAATGTAAAAATTAATATAACTTTTCCAAGTGAAAAAAATAAGCAATAGGAGATGTTTTAAGTAACATACTAGACAAAATTGAAGAGAGAATTCGTGAACTAGACGATCAACCTGCAGAAAATGCCGTAAGGCAACGGATACAATGAAAAGGAAAATATGAGAGAAGTTAAAAGAAAACAGAGGCGGGGGAGCAAGTTTAACACATTTACTTAGTCCTCACAGGAAACAAAAGTAATGATTCCCCTTGGTTGTAGGAAAACATCAAAGCACAGACACAAAATAACAAGCAAAAACTATTAAGCAAAAATTAAGAATATCACCAAAAAGAACAGGCGGATCTCCAAAAAAGGACAGCAATTATGTAGATGAGCACCAAACTTCTCAGAGCCAAAACAGAATTAGGTAGACAGTGGAATGAAATCATTGGAATAATGACAGAAAACTTGTGTTCAAAAGAGTTATCACTAAAGAAAAAGAATAGGACACTCATTTGGGAGAAAACACTAGAGTTGAGCTCCGACTTTCCCACACAAGCCAAACCCCTAAGGACACACTTCTCCACACAAGAAAATGATTCCATGAAGGAAGGCTGAGGTGCAGGAAAGCACAAAAAACATGCACAGCAGAAGTCTAATGGTGTCTGCAAAATTCCAATGCCTAACTTTCAGAGACAACATTAAGGACCAAAGCAAAAACACAAGTAACAGAGAGAATAACGGGACGAGTATTTGTTGACTCCTAAAGGGGTCTTCAAGAACTAAGATTATAAACTTACAGTTTATGAAATAAATTCTTACATCATAAAAGCCCAATGATAATTATCAGAAATAATTGCAAACAATAGAAGGGGGCAAGAAATAAAAAGCAACAAAACCTAGCAAATGCATTTGAAGGAAAGAGAATGTAAAAGTAGTAAAAAACCTAATACAAATGAACAGCTGGAGTATAGACAACAGGGACCAGAGCCACAAGGACACACACCTGTATTGTAGTCTATCAAAAAGATGTTAGTCATTTGACGTTATCTGTTTCGATAAAAATTAAAATTTTGTAATGGCTGGTTCATATAAAGTATAATATAGAATTAAAAATAAAAATTAAATAAAAACATACAAATATGATCGCAGAAGAAAAAACTCTACTAATACAAGACAAAATAAATTGTAAGGTAAAAGAGCAGAAAGAAGTTGAGCATAAATAAAGTGAATAGATTTGATTAACCCGACAGATAAAGAAATTCTAAACATAAATGTATAAAATAATGTAATTTCAATATGCATAAAGTCAAAACATAAAAATGAAGAGAACAAATTCATCACCATAAAGTATTCTAACCCAAGCTCCTCAATGACATAGATGTCAGGCACCTTTTTAAAAATTCACAAAGGTATAGATGATTACAACAAAAACTAATAAGCTTGAATTTCTGGATATACAGATGACTTCAACTCAATAGCCAGGGAATGTGCATTCTTCCCAAGCACATGTTAAAATACTATGGAGATTAAATAGTAGAACTGACAACAAAGGAAGTCAAGAAAGTATAGCATGGCAGAGTTCTCCGACAGCAATTAAATTACAATAGAAGTTATTATAAAACTCTCAGTAAAAGATATGTAGAGGGACCACATACCAGCAGAGGGAACATCTACCAGCAGCATTACTGACAGCAAAAACCTGGTCTAAGCTAACCATGCCCACCATTGACTTTCCCACTCAGCTTGTGATCCTGGACAGTGCAGTTACAGGAAAAAAAAGCCATGGTAGGGATTTAAAGGGAGAAATAATGTAATTATCTTCGCATTATCACAATTAACAGGAAAACTTCGAAAGAAAGCACATACATCATTTTCTAATGAAAAAACTTAGCAACATGAATGAACATGAAAATCAATATACAAAAGTTAACCAAATTTCTATATGCCAGCAACAATTTGAATATTTCATGTAAAAGAAAATTCTATTCATAACAGAAACAAAAATAAAAAATCTAAGCCATCAAGATAAATATTCAACCTCAGAAAAATATTATGTAAAAAAACCCTATCATTCTAAAAGTATAATTTTAAAAAAATCTTGCTACCAAAGACCAGAATGAGAGGCTACATGAGGAAAGGTAATAATTACTAAAAATATCACAAGTTTCAACAAAATCACCTCAAGTTTCTCTGCATATTCATTAAAAGTACCTAAGAGACTCATTTCAAAGACCTTGCCCTGCTAATTCTTAAAATAACAGTGAAGAACACAAGGCAAAAGTGTGTGTGTGTGTGTGTGTGTGTGTGTGTGTGTGTACACAAATGAGACAGGAGAAGCAGGAGGAAGGACTCCTCCTACCAGGTATGAAAACATGATATCAAACTTAAAACGCAGAGGCAACACAGACAAACTGCCCCACAGATTAAAGAGTCCAGAATGAAAGACACTCCTACACATGGGAAGCATTACAGAAGGACCACTGGGGTGACTGGGGAAAGAATGGGCTTTTCATTAAGTAACTGGAGAACAAGTAGGTATTTAGGCTATTGAGCCCACACAGAAAGTAATATGGAAGACCCACTTGTGAAAGACAAAATCATGAGATACTTTAATTTCCTGACCTTGGTGTAGAGAATGACTTTCCCCCCAAGATTCAAAACATAAAATCCTAAAAGAAAAAGTCTGATAATGTTAAAGACTTTGCTGGGACTGGAGAGTTGGCTCAGCAGTCGGGAGCACTCGCTGCTCTTCCAGAAGACAAGTTTGATTCTCAGCACCAAAGACAGGTGGCTCGCAACCGCCTATACGCCCAGCTCCAAAGAACCTGACGCCCTCTTCTGGCCCCTGTGCATACCTGCACTCCCATGCACATACCCACACACAAGCACACATACCATTTAAATAAATCAATAAATATTTTTATAAGGTTCTGCTTACTAAAAGTTACTGCAAAGGAGAAAGGAATGGGCCACAGAAGTACCTGCAGTAGGTAACTGGGAAGGAATTATTCAAAACTCAAACAACACCTACAAACAAATTACAGAAAAAAGGAGAAAATGGGGAATGGGGAAATTCCAAGGAACAATGACAGAAAAAAACACACATGATAATAAATATATGCAAAACCTCATCATCAAGAAACCTGCATATTGAAACCACAATGAGATACGTTTTTATGTTTTATACCTACTAGAAAGAAACAAATTAAGAAGCTTGATTAACACCTAAGACAAACAAAGACATGTACCCATAATACTCTTTTATGCTGCAGGTGAGAATGTAGATTACTAAATTAAAAATAAAAAAAAACTCGAGAAAAAAAAAATCTCGTCATGTTGAGCTTTCACATAATGTGACAGCATACATAGGACGTCTACTCACAAGCATCTACTTTACTGAGAGACTCTCCCTGTGGATCAGCTAAGAAACCAAACCAAGCATGGCTCGCACAAAACAGGCTACCAGGCCAGAAGCTCAAAGGAAACAAACCTGGGTGGTGTTCAGCAGGATCAACAGTGATGGAAAACCACCCGCATCATCGCTGGTCAACCTGGAACACGCACAAAGTGAGAACGGAAGTAGCAGAAGACTGTACAATGCTGTCTCTGCAATCCCCCCAGATGAGCCAAAACACCAAACTTCACATCCTAAAACTACTCCACAAGAGAAAAGGGGGAGCATGTCATTATGCTTACCTGTAACAGAAAAGATAAACGGGAACGGCAACAGAGTAGGAAAGTTTAGGAAGAGAACGAACCAGCAGCTAGTGGCAAAACTGCTCTGGTTGGTAGAAAGGGTGGGTGGGCTCGGAAGCATTCCTCCACGACTAAATTTCATGACTTACAGCATGCTACACATACTCCTCTGCAGCTGTCAAAAACTACATGATAAAACAGGTCCTGTAATACAGACTGAGTATCCCTTATCTGAAATGCTTGAGACCAGATGTGTTTTGAATTTCATATTCTTTTTGGATGTTGCAGTATTTGAATGCACAACACGGAATGACTGGGGGGGCGGAGCCCAGGTGTGAACAGAGGAATTTATGTTTCACTCGCACCTCACACACACACAGCTTCGATGCCATTTTGTGTAGAATTTTCAATGCCTCTGTGTGAAGAGACATAGGCTCTGAGGTGGGGTTTTTCACTTGCAGCCTCAAGTCAATGTTCAAAAACTTTGGAACCTTGGTAACTTTCGGGTTTTCAGGGGGTAGCGTGTTCTTGGCCTGTATCTGATCAGGGTCACAAGGAAAATGGGGAGCACCAGAAGAGAGAGCAGATGCAGAGCCAGGTCTTGATACAAAGGGTTAAAGGAAGACGTCTGTGGATGGGGAGAAGGTGAAGGGAATAGTTTTCTACTTGTCTTTTGTTTGGTTTTGGTTTTTGAGACATGGTCTCACTCTATAGCCAAGCCAAGCCTAGAACTCATGGGCAATCCTCTACCTCAGTCATCCAAGGGATTACAGGTTCCATCAACCACAGCCAGCATATCTATCTTTGCATTTAATTATGAAATATTTCAAGCACGGAAATGAAATAGTATAGAAAAGAGCTTGCCATGATGACATTGACAATGCTAATCATTTACTAACTTTTATTGAGGAAAATAAAAAAAAAAATCCACCAGGCAAGGTGGTACACAACTGGTCACATATTGAGTTCTAGGCCAGCCAGGGCTACACAGAGAAAAACCCTGCTTCAAAAAACAGACAGACAGACAGACAGACAAACAAACAACCTAACTAGACATGGTGCTTGCAATCCTAGCATTCTGGAGGCTGCAGCTAAAGGGATTATAAATTTGCAGCCCCCATAAGCCTGAGCAACATAGTGATACCCTGTGTGGACAAAGAAAAAGGGGGTTTATGTGACAGGGACAGGAAGGGAGACTAGAGAGATGGCTCAGCAGTTAAGAGCCCTGACTGTTCTCCCAAAGAACCCAGGTTTGATTCCCAGCACCCACATGGTGACTCACAATGCCCTGCAACTCTAGTTCTAGGGGATCTGACACTCTCTTCCGGCCTCCATGATCACTAGGTTCTAGGTATGCAGATGGCATACAGACATACAAGCAGACAAAATATCTGCTTATGCAATAATCCTTTTGTCCACTGTGAATATGCATTACTTTCATTGATTTTATAAGGAGCCAACTGGCCAATAGATGGCAAGAGGAGGTTAGGTGGGAGAGCCAGACTGAGAGATGCAGGGATGAAGGAGGGCAAAGTCAGGAGGAGTCACCAGTCAAATGCAGAATAAGCAGGAGATGAACATTCCATGCTGAAAAAAGGTACCACCACATGGTGAAGTGTAAATAAAAAATGTGGGTTAATTTAAAATGCAAGAGCTAGTTAGTTAGTAATAAGCCTAAGCTATTGCCCAAACATTTATAATTAATAATAAGTCTCTGTGTGGTTATTTAGGGAGCTGGCTGGCAGGAGGACAGAGCTGACTGGAGGGACACAATCTGGCTACAAATAACTTCTCATATAAAATAAATAAAGAATAATGTTTTAAAAGTGTTGTAGATCTGTAGAAGCTCAGTGTGTCCCTCCAAAAGAAAGGTCAGCACATTTTATTTTGCTTTTATCTAAGACTTACCAAAGCATGCCTAGAGGATAATAGAATCCCTAGGAGGCAGACACTGCACCTGAGAGCTGCTAAGCTACATCTGGCTCACCAGCAGTGGACACATGCTTTAAGGAATTTTGCTTTTGGAGCTGATAGTTTCTACACTTCCCTCATTTCTGAACACACATGCTGAAGAAACCAAACAGTTCTAGGAACCAGGAGCCAAGTATCACAAATTGGCATTGGTCTAAGGCTAGCCTATTAGCACAGCTGCACCCAGTGCTAACCAGCTGGCCCACGTAGAGATGAGGAAGAGAAGCCTCGGTGTCTCTTCTCTAACTTTCACAGTAGACACACTGAGAGAGTTGTGAGATTCTGACTCATGAAAGAGACTACCCAGCATGCTAGATTGAGAGAAGACACCTAAGATCAAACAGATTCACGAAAGAATGGAGCAGGAACAGCTGGAGGGAATCACAGCAGAGGCTGATGGTAGTTAGGAGAGACCACGGTGGGAACTGAGGGTGGGATGTGGGTAAGCAGGAAAGCTTCATGGCATACCCGATCAAGAGCTAACAGATAATTTCTCCTTTTGGTCTACCTCAAGAGATAAATACAGGGGGCTGGAGAGGTGACTCAGTGGTTAAGAACACTGGCAGCTCTCCCAGAGGACCCAGATTCAATTCCCAGCACCCACAGGGCAGCTCACAACTGTCTGTAACTCCAGTTCCAGGGACTCTGATGCCTTCACGCCAAATGCACATAAAATAAAGTTAAATAAATATTTCTTAAAAAAATAAGGAAGAAATACAATCAAATACTGATGGTACAATCCCAGGCAGAACACCACAGAAGTCAAACCACCCTCAAATTCACCGACAAACACGTCCAGTATCATCAGGGGACTGTATGGATTCTATCAAGCAGTTCTAACATTAGGGACAAGCCTAAATGGTCCACAGTCACCAAAAAAAGACCTGTTTTGACCTCTGCACCCTAAAAGAACAGAATTGTGAAATCAATCCAACCCTTTCCTCAGAAAACATAAGATGTTTCTTCAGTGATCAGTGGCCATAGGTGCAGGGAGGGAATGGCAACCGGAAGCTGATTTGCACATTCTCAAGTTAGTAAAATGTTAAAGGCTGTTTTACACACACACAAGTACTCACTAGGAATGTTCTCCCATGAGCTGAAGGCACAGATTTCAAATAAGGACTCCAGTCAGTTTTTGAATTATAGTTGCCAGTGGCAGCCCAAACTCGGAAACCCAGTTCATACCTGAACATGTGTCTACAGGAGCCTCACAGCTGGCAGAGCCGATATACTGAGTACCTTGTGGTTGCGGTTCCTGGCTGCAGTAGAGGGTCCCCAGAGGGTCCCCACGAACAAATCTGATCAGTAGCAACGTTCCTTGTGCTCAGCCTTGCAGAACCTGACCCCTGTCTATCTCTGGCCTCCGTTCCAATCACCCTCTCCTACCGGGATCACCATACCTAACTCTACACTGGAGCCCAGTCCAGCCCTCTTCATCCACTTAACTATTCCCATCCACCAGAACTCAGCTTAGCTGTACTCACCTCTAAGTAGCCTTTCCCTACTATTCAGCTGAGCCAGCTAACGCGACTGTTAATGCTTCTCTCACCTCCTACATTAGGGCTTGCTGTCTTGTAGGTCATTTATCCCATAATGTCTACTGGCACTTTCAGGCAACTCGGGACCCTGTCTGTCTTCTCCTGCATTCACCTCCAGAGCCCAGTATGTGACCTGCCACATGGTAATCAAATTTTAAGCTAAAAGAGTCATTTTAAATCCTAGTACTCAGGAGGTCAAGCGAGAATATCATGAGTTGTAAGTCAACCTGGGATACACATAATATGAGTCTCTCTCTCTCTCTCTCTCTCTCTCTCTCTCTCTCTCTCTCTCTCACACACACACACACACACACACACACAGGGTAAATAAATTTTTTTAAAAACAAAAACTACATTACTGTGTATAAATTATAAAATAAATATTACAGAAATTCAAATGTGAAGATAAAAAGATATCTTTAGTTTCTTTCAAGCAAATCAATCTTGCACACTTGCAATTTTTAAATTTCTGCTCAAAATTGACAAATGGGACATAATTATAATCATTTCCAATAGATACTCTGGTGCTAAATTTGAGAGTACATTCATAACAACCCACCTGAAGGTCCAACTTCTACATTCATTCTAAAGCTTCCTTCCTTTACACACCACACACATACACACACACACACATGCACGCACGCACGCACACAGATTCAAAAATTGAGATCTCCACTGGAAATGTGCACTGAACTCTACTTGAAAGGCATCTTTTGCAGACGTCTGTATCTCTTCATTTAAAAGCACTTTCTTGATGAATCCCAGCTGAGCTTTCCCTAACCCCAAGAGCAGCACACTCCATTTAAAGGCGGGAGTTGACTCTGGTCAAGCCCCGCAGCACAGGAGCATCCCCAAGGTAACAGGGTCATTTGCAGCTGGCCTCTCGGGAAAATAAAAAGTAAAAGCTTACAAAATGAATGAATGAGTGACAAAGTAAATGAGCACATGGAAGTTTATTATTCTTAATAATTGTATCAATGTCCCAACAACAGATTCACAAGCCCAAATTAAAAAAAAAAATGCTCTTGTGATATCCCAAACTTTTTAACATTGTTTCACCAACCAAGACTTGACCCGATTCTACCAAAATCTTCAGGGTTAAAGAGTTCTTTTAACACTACAAGAACACATCTTATGCAAAAGGAAAAATAGTTCTATATAGGCTAAAAAAAATAGAGAAAAATAAAAACTTAATGAAATCAAGGGAAAATTACATGTCAGAAGAAAATTAACTTAAAAGCTAAAAGTTACTAGCTGACAGCTGGTGAGGTGACTCACCAGGTAAAGGTGCTTGCAGGCAAACGAGCTGAGTTCAATCCCTGGGACACACATGATTCAAGGAGAGAAGTGTATTCCTCAAGTTGCCCTCTAAACTCCACACATATGATGTGGTACCACATCCACACATACGCAATACATAAGCTAACTACTTAATTAATAATTTAAAGTGTAAGAAGAATTGCAGATCAGAGACCAGAAAAGCTTTCAATGCCTGATAGCATCAGTTAGTGGATGACAATGCTCAACATGACAATGACTCAAAGAACTAAAACCAATAGTGTCTGGGCTGACTATATGGCTCAGAGAGTATACACAGGGTCCTGAGTTCAAATCCCCAGCATCTACAGATAAAGTCAGGCATGGCTACTCTCAGTACCCTTGGGAGTGAAGACACGATGACCTCTGGGACTAGCTGGCCACTAGCCTACCTTCAGGAAAAGTAAAAAGAAACATTAACTCAAGAAAATAAGGCAGAGATTCATTGCTTACTCTGACCTTCATGGACCACAACCACCCACCCCACCTACACACACACACACACACACACACACACACACACACCAATGTTTGGTCTTTTCAAACTTATAAGATCAAATCATATATGAGAAAATATTATTAGTATCTGATGGCCAAATTTTTCAAGTGTCCTAGTCTGCTTTCTATTGCTATGATAAACACCATAACTAAAAGCAATGTGAGGGGAAGGAGCTTATTTCATCTTATAGATAACATTTACAGTACCATCAGGAAGGAAAGTCAGGGCAGACACTCACAGCAGGAACCCAGAGGCAGCAACTGAAGCCAAGTCCACAGAATGATACTTAGTGGCTTGCTCTCCATGGCTTACTCAACTTGATTTTGCTTTGTTTGTTTGGCTGGTTGATTGGTTAGTTGGCTGGTTGATTGGTTGGTTTTTGGAGATGATTTTTTTTCAAGGCAGAGTTTCTCTGTATAGGCCTGGCTGTCCTGAAAATCACTCTGCAGAACAGGTTGGCCTCAAACTCAAGAGATCTGCCTGCCACTGTTTCAAGTGCTGGCATTAAAGGTGGGCGCCACCACACCCAGCTATCAACTATCAACTTGCTTTTATAAAATGTATATATGTATGTATGTATTCATTTATTTACTTTTATTTTTATTTTGTTTATGGGGGGGTTGAGACAGGGTTTCTCTGTGTAACAGCCCTGACTGTCCTGGAACTAGCTCTTGTAGACCAGGCGAGCCTCGAACTCACAGAGATCCACTTCTTTCTGCCTGCCGAGTGCTGGGATTAAAGGCATGCGCCACCACGGCCCAGGTAACTTTTTTTATACAATTTAGGGCCATCTGTGCAGGCAGGGCACCACTCAAGCAAGCTAGGCCCTCCTACATCAATCATTAACCAAGAAAATCTTCCACAGGCTTGACTACAGGCCAATCTTATGGTGACATTTTCTCATTTGAGGTTCTGTCTTCCCAGGAGATCTTAGCATGCTTAAAAGTGACCAAATACAAATGCATTCAGTATGTGAAGGTTTTGCTCCCTAACCTGAGTGACCTGAATTTCATCCCCAGAGTCCACAGAAAACTGGAACCAACTCTACAAAGTCACTCTCTGACCTCCATTCACATACCCACGAACACATCATGAGTACACACAAAACAAATAAACTTTAAAAGAAAAACAAGTTACTATGAGATTAACATCATGGGGTGAAAAGTATTTTCAGTATAAACCCCTTATTATTTTAAAAAGGGAAGAAAAGATAAAAAATACATAAGATCTCAACAGAATTTCTTAAGTGTACCTAGAAACATCTTTGGAAGATTTTATTTTCTTTGTACTCTGTAGATTACCCAAGGGTTCATTAATAAGTTCCCCCTTAACCAATCTCAACCAACACTTGAATCTACAGCCATTGCTATCTGGAAGCTCCTGCTCCACTGAGTGCAGTCACAGAGGGACATTTTCATCGCTGACTCTTGGGACAAGGAAAGGTGCACACATGCACATATGCGTATTTTTCCTGCTTGTGACACAACTGTAATGCGCTCTATTCAAAGAAGAATCCAGCTCCTTCACAGTGTTTTCACAAGCGTTATGTAAATTGGGGCTGGGATGATATTATCCTTGAGACAGGTTTTGAAATGCACTAATGAGTTACTACACGTCAATACATATATCCGTGAATTACTACATGGCAACCATAACTATTACATTTTCCTGCTAGCTCTGACCCAGATGCTATGTGGCCCTGGTGATGATGGTGGAAATGATAATAAAAAAAGATGATGAACTTTTGCGATCTTAAAACGTTCTAAATCTGTAGGTTTTCTTTCTGAGCAGGTGTAATGCCTCCTGAATTATGCTGGCGGGGCTCATGTTGCTTTTGTAATTTAAGAGACAGGCTTTAAAGTTCTATCATGTTAGAAATATGAAACAGCTTCTTAGGAACAAACACTGAAAAAAAACTGCCAGATTTTCAGAATTTAGTTTAATGAATAATTTCCTCCAAAGGCGCTATCATTTGAGATCAAGAAAAAATTTCCACTTAGACTATCATAGGGAGAGTATGAAACTAATTCACATCAAAAATTTTGAAAAATCAAAAACTTCAATTTCCACACCCAATGTCATCCATTAAGAACTCATGCTTTTGAAGGCACTGGCTTTTAATCTGTTACACCCCTTGAGAAATTCAACATTGGGGGAAAAAAAAACAATAAAAATATTGACATTTGAAGTTTGAAGATCATCCCATATGTCATGTGTGCCTAGACGAGAGCGGAACCTTACTGCAGAGCAAGGACCAACTACAGGATAGGCTCCAAGAGCCCCCATCTATACTTTCTTCCCTCTGCTCCTGGTTCACTATCATCTGGATAAAAATTTAGCCCCTAAACACACCCCTCTTTCAGGAGCAAAATCAATGTATTCATGAAACTTTTAACAGCAAGAGCTTCTGGTAAGAAATAAGCTTTCAAAAACTAAAAATAAAAAAAAATACATTTCTATTTATATAAACTATCGCAAGCCCAGGTGTAGAGGCGCCAGACTTGAAGATGTAAAAGCAGGTAGATCATAAGTTCAAGACCAGCCTGGGCTACACAGCAAAACCTTGTTGATAAATAAATCAGACAAATGAATTTCTTAAAGCTGATACATAACTATGTCTTCTGAAAGATGTAAGCTGATTTCATATGCACTTTCTGTGGTTTTTTTTTTTTATTGTTTGGCTCCATGACCAGTTTGGATACATCCTTCTCCCACAAAGCCTTCCATATCCTTACAGTTGCCAAGGAGGGTGGTGAACTTAGCATACACTAAAGAAGTCATCAGATGGGCCACCTAGCAGCATTAAAATAGGTGGCTAAAAAGCAAGCCAGGTAAACAGAAGCAGCATCTTCTGACCATTCCCAACATACTAAACCCAAGGGGTGCAGCTCCAGCGGCTCTACCGCCATCTCAGGATGGGACAGAAATAAATATACCTTTCTAACCACGCACTATCAAACTTTACTCAACTTAAGGGACTATAGAAGCCATTCCAGACAGAGCACGACAATTTGCATGTTTTTTTAAGCCTTTCTGTTCAGCATTTTACAGAATATGAAAACTAGGTTGGGCAGAGCTATCGTTCCCACATTCGCTGTAGATGCTCCATCCTTTCCTCATTTGGCAGTTCTTTAAGGACTTTGTAGTTAAGCCCTGGTTTGGGAAATTTGAGATTAAGAATCTTCCATTTGGAGGTCTTGCAATTTGGCTAAGTACCCCAAAAGGGAATGTTTAAATTAATGGAAGATTAAAGCAAGGAAGAACATTCTATAAGGTATTCCATAATGGGGCTCTGTCACCACCTTCTCTCTTTTATTGAGAAAATAGTCTGTTCCCAAGGGGCTGAAAGTTTGTATGCCAACCATCAGATCAGTTTAACTATTCAAAGTTAAAAATGTCAGGGGAAAAAAAAGCTCGTAATGGAAAATGCTGACATCCATGAAGTAAGCACAGGCAGGTGCCCTGCCACCAGGGTCATAATTCAATCAAGCTGCACTCTGACGTCATCTGCTACAGAAAAAAAGCCAAATGGTTTTTGAACAGCACCAGAACCCCCAAGATTAAATTACAGCCCTGATATTTAATCATGGGTCTTACTATGTTATTTTTAATAACACAATACATTTTAACAGTTATTCGTCAACTGCCTGAGCCAAATTAGACCCTGCGATGACAAGCGAGCCCGATTATGATGTCCATCTAGCACCATCTCAGTTTTATTATTTTCTTCAGAAATGGTAGATTATATACCTTTCTGCATTGGAAAAAGATATAGTTGATAACAACTGAGCAGTTCAAACCTTAATTAATAGCAGCACCGCCACTGTGACCAGAAAGTTGGGACATGTATATTTATACCCTGTGTTAGCTACAACCAACTTTATGATTCGGGGAAGAGATATTTAGCTCTCTCCCAAAATCTTGATGCTTCCTCATAAAATAGAGCATCTCTAAATCCTCCTGTAAACCTAACTTTCCATAAATCATTTACTTGATAAATAGATACGGTGTGACTTTTCTTTAGGGCTCTCTCTCCAAGGATCAGAATATAAAGCTTCCAGTGTGAAAAGGGCTTGAATTTTACAACTCACCTAGGATGACTGATCAAAGGGGCGCCCTACCACATAAGAATGTATAAGCCAAAGTTTCCAGAGGCAGCGTCAACATCAGCAAATGAAACAGGTTCTTTACAAAGTAATGTATAAATACTGCCACACATGTGAAGGGTTGTTTGCAAAACAAATCAATACAGGCACATCCAACAATGGATTGCAGCTAATAAACTACATATAGTAATTACCACCAATGGCAGTCTGGAAAGTCATTCATTACATGTTAATTGTCACACAAAAGTACAAAAGCAGCCATCTGAACAATTGAGTGGCTGCACCTTTAAAAAGAAAAAACTTTCTTACAGGCCTAAAATCCATCCACAGGAACCGATTTTAAACACACCTGGGTATTTGATATGCTGATTAACTGGCCCTTTATTTGGTTTTGAAATGAAAATAAATACAACAACCTCTTCAGTGGTTTTGCCATTTCTTATATTTATATATAAATAAATGCATGTATTTGTACACTTCCATTTCTTATAACAAAGTACTAACACATCTTCCCAAAAGCACAAACTGTCAGTCATCTAATGTTTCCCTTAAGCATAAAGAGCTATGATCAATAGCATCTACCCGGACACTTAACTTACACTGATTCTAAATGGGGCACGCATGGAAGAGGATAACACCCATGTAAGTTTAGAAATTTGGGGGCCAACTGTGAAAATTTTAAATCAGTGTAATTAAGAAACCTGTAACAAAAATAACCTTTCACAAAAGCCTAGGATACACTCTCCCTTCTCTAATACTTAGCATGATCTAATTAGCTTGGAAGAACACCTGGTCATAAAAAAGCTCATAAAATACAAAACTAAGTGAGAGGGGATTTTTCTTCTACTACCTGGCCCTTATTTGATGCTGTGTCTCTATAAGAATCTGATTTAACACATACAGATTCTAAAGGCTTAACCAAGAGCATTTTGGTTCAAGACCTGTAAACTGAGAAACATTTCAAAACACACCAGGTTCCTTATGAGGCAACTTGAGATCTGTTCTCTTGGATTATGGGAAGCAATCTAAATACCATTGTAACCCTCACCCTTAGAGATCACAAGCCTGAGGGCATCAGGGCCCAACTCCATGCCCTGGCCAAGGTTGCAAACTCCCAGTATAAAACAGAGTTTACCATTAGAAGTAAATGTTTTATCTGTAAAGCTTACAAAATTACTTTGTTTATCATAGCAGATGAAAGCAAAAAAGGAATAATTTTAGGCTCCAAACAAAACTGTTTATATGACAGTCTCTACTGCTCCATGATTCTGAGCATTTAAGACAGATTCAAGCAATTAACAGCATAAACTTTCATTACATAGTTCTATTATATATGTTTATGTGACTTTGCTGTTCATCTGTTATTTAAGTGATTTCCTCATTACAATAGTAGGGGAAGGATAATTTGCTGATGCTGTCAAAAATGCTAAGCATTTCAGTCTCAATAGTTCTTGGATCTCCATGCTTGTTTAATGCATTTTATTTACTTAAGTCGGTGTCAAATAGAGTACCCATTCTTCCCTCTGAATTTAGGAAACTAACACTTTAAGCACATGTCTGGTAATAGACATATCAAAACTTCCAAACTGTTTATCTTAGTGATGCAGATGAACTCAGGATTATAAAACTTCCTTGAATTCCATTCCAAAGACTTAACAATGAACTGCAAGCTTTTTTATACTTAAATAAAAGAGGGCCTTGTTTGTTCAAATATTAATAGTCCACACTGGGTTGCTGCAATTTCAGGTCTGATTATTTACACAAAAATAATGGAAAATGCCTTTACTGGGCCTACATAGCTGCTGATTTCCCATAGAAAGAAAGCACAACATTTAAATTTTCTGATATATTTTCTCCATAAAAATAATGTGCTAATGTGAGAACAATACACTAACTCACATGGAAATCCATCATAACTTAAAATGGTAACTTAATCTGAACACCGAGGCAGGAAAAATAGTAGGTATGGTTTGTAGCACTACCTTAAATATGTTATTTCTTAAATGCTTTCTATTCTAAAGATCATACATAGTATTCCATGCCAGGCCTCAATATTATATTTCATAGCCATATCAACTTGAAAATTATGAACTGTCTGGTTCTTGATGCCTTTGTATGGGCTCATGTGGGCTGGTGTGCATGTGTGACTATTAATGTGTGCATATATGTATGAAGGTTGCAAAGATTTGGGTCTAGGCAGGCCTGAATGTAAGCCTAATTTCACTACTAACTGCCTTGAGAACAGGTCATTTAAAAACTTTGTGCCTCAGTTTCCTCACCTATGAATTGGGTACGGGAATGTTTGCATCTACTTGAGTTCTTGGGAGGACTGAAACTAGAATGCACACACAGCAGAGAGCATGGCCCCTGGCACAGAAGCAGCACTCACTCAGGCTCCCACGGATTCTGCCCAGCACTCCAAAAGAAGGAACACAGGGGACACCAGACAGGAGAGAACAATCAATAATCTAAAACAGTTCCACACCTAAGCCAAGAGCTCAGAGGGCATGTGAGCAAACGACAGAACTCCCAGGACACACAGCACACCAATCCTGAAACTCCATTAGGTCTGACAAAGGAGAGAAAAACAGTGGTGAAGCCAACGCTGTCTCCCATAAAGGGTCTGTAGGACCACAGACAGCAAATCAACACTAACAAAGGACAGAGAGGACGCCCCTCACTGGGGCTCCTGAGTTCCGCAGCTGTATACCGGAGGCTCTGGGTCCCGTGTTTCTCCGGGACTGGCCCTCAAAATACTGGGGCTTTAACATAACAAGCCTGATGCTTATTCAAACTCTATTAAAAGCTCTCAGTCTGTGTAAAAACTTTTACAGCCACCATGGACTGTACCAGACTAGGATGTATAGAACACACATACAGACATACTCTCTCTCTCTCTCTCTCTCTCTCAGAGAGAGAGAGGAAGGAAAATAGGGAGCATCTCCTCCACACACACCTTCAAGAAAAACCAATTTCCTTTCCACAACCATCAAAAAAATTCATACTGACACAGGAAGAAATGAACACAGGATGTTGGCAACTTGAATTCTTTTTTTCTCCCCTCTATCATACAAAAGTGCCCATTGAGGTGGATTTTTCCCCCCTTGACTTGATCAACTGACATATCATTTTGGTGTCATGGGGACACAGGTGAGCTAACTTACACGAAAGCCAAAGACTGTTTTCCCCTTTCCAAAACTGGCTTAGGAGAGAGAGGTGATGTGCTTTGACATTCCTCTTAACACCATTTATTTGGCAATCTTTACCAACTGCTGAACACCTAAGAGCTAAGCAACTACGGCAGGGAAAGACCCCTCCACTTTTAAACTGAAGGAGCAAACTACAGGATGGTCCACAGACCCACCGTTCACACACACTAACAGAAGCCAAGAGGGCTGACCTAACAAGTTCTTCAGTACATTATCATTTTAGTAGGTCAACTTTAAAATGATTTTTTTAAAAAAATGATGCCAAACTCTAGTATGTTTATCTTTTGTTCCTGGAAGCCTCAAACATAATCAAATAAACTACATATTTCTATGTCAGAAAATTAAGCCTCTACTCACCGTAACACAGAGCTTCTCTCTTTGGGTGCCCCAATCATTATTTTTTTTTTCTTTAACGGGAACAATTTTCTAAGCATGCAGGCCTGTGGCTGCTTTTAGTTCATTTTAAGATCAATACTATAACAGATATCAGGTTGCTCTATATACATTACCCTGTAGGCTGGAGCTACTCCTTAAACATAATCCCAGAGCCACCAGTTAAGGTCATGGAAGCTCTGGTCCATCCTGGCTGAACAGTTTTTACTACATTCTGGGAACACCTGCAAACATCAAACAAAAACTGCTGGTCCTTTCCTGGGTTGACAAAAGCCTTTCATGTGAAAAATGCTCCCTGGGAATGTCAGGCTGCAGCTCAGGTTACATTCCACTCGCCCCAGCAGTCTCCCCATTTCTTAAGGTGGGAGGAAAAGCCATGTTTGTGGAATGGAAGATTAAAGGGAACCCAGCTACACTCTTTTCGTCCTCACACTGAATATCACGTATTAAGGAGTCAACAGCTTTTGGAAACCTGAAGAATGAAATATCACCTGACCTCACTGAAAACAAAACAAAACATCACTGATTTTTCAAACTGGAATTATTTATTTATGGTCCAGATCTCTTTTCCCTGAATCCAAGTTTCAAAGTTATAATGGAGTCCAATCAAGACAATGAATACGAACTTGAAGTTACTTTAGAAAATAATTCCTCTATCCAAAGTTTTCTCATTCATTCTTCCAGTTAAAAGGGCAAAGTGCAGTCTTCATAATTTTTTTAAATCATGCTTTAAAAGAGACACGTGTCTCTTGTTGTGTAGAAATACAAACCTTGTCCTTAACTAGCAGCCATGTGTTCTGACGCGCCTTAATAGAGAGGAGCCAAGCTCTGGAGCCTCTGATTTCCAGCACCCATCCCCCTGCTAGCAAGGAACGCCTGCATTTTCAATCAGGCAGGCAGGATAAAAGAACACTACACTTTCTATCCTTACAAGGTAAACATCTGGTCCTGAAAACCACACCACTAGTGCCAGGTAGCTTTAAAGTTCAACACCTTGAAGAAAATCTCTGAATATTCATAAGAAATATCCTAACCGTTCAGCAGGGATGAGGTCTCCTTCTGGGATTATGTATACATAAACACCCCCACACACACACACACACCCCACACACACAAACACCATTGTCTGATCAGCTAAAGTTTTGATATATGATAAATGAATTAGTACATACTCAACTCATCCATCCTATACTGTCTACAAACACTTCAGCAAGGACTTTAACTGAACAGGAACACAGAACACAAGCTGAAGTTAAAACAACTGTCTTTTTAAAGTTAACATGTTTCATACTTATAATACATCTTAATCTATTAAATCATATCTAAAATAATACATTAACTTATTCCAAATGTGTCCAACTTTCCAACAGTGTAAACAGTATTTTACACTAACTTTAAGAGTAGTCAGTCTCTGGGCATGCCTGACGTCGACTTTAGTCAGATTTCAACTGTACACACATTTCTTAAGTAAAACATGAAGAAAATGACTGCCAGACATAAAGTTAGTATTTTGATGGTGTCTCCAGGAAACACTAACTGGACTACAGCAGACATTTGCCTTCAATGCCATTTCAAGCATTCATAGTACTATTTTCTGTCTTGAGAGCTATATAGAGATGACTGTACAGAAATCTCTAAGATATAACACTGATACCATTTTGGTAAAAATGGAACCAGTCATGGGATTCACACGGTAAAGCAAACATACTGTCACTAGCACTTTTCATCAAAGACCCTAAAAAGGCCAAAGTCAAACCATAGGAGGCATCACATACTTTGTAAAGCATATTAAACAGAAAAAAAAAATCCCCTAAACTTATAGGAAGGACCCAGGAGAGGTAACTTAATTAAAAACCAGCAAGCTTTAAAAGACATTGATTTTATAAAAAAAAATACATAAATCATACAAATCAGGTCAACAAGATTTCTTTGGTTGCTACTGGACCAGATGAAAAGACAGAAAAATTATATCCACAGCTGACAGACAAGCACACTAGCATCTCACAGCTAGAAGATGTCATTTACCAGCCTGACTTAAGAGTAGTGCGGACTCGAGGACTGTTCTTTACCATGGCCAGAACTCGAAAATCCTGTAGCTACTTAACAGGCATCAGTGGATTTAAACCCTGGACCTAAAGGATATCAGGCAACAATGTACTGACTCCTTGTTTAAACTGGTTGGCAAAAAAATTTAAAAAAAAACACACTGTACAGAAATCTCACATTTTCAGCTCCCACTTTTAATAAGCGACACTCAGAGTCCTATACTAAAAATTCCTCCTCGGATGCCAGATAATCACTATGCACACAGACTCCTTTGTGAATACCGCGGCCTTTTTGTGGGAGCATCATCCAAAGAATTCTCATGTATAAAATGCTAAGACTCTTTAAATCTGCAATATTAAATTCATTGCATAAATCAATGATAAGGGAGGGAAAACCAAACAGCTCAAGCATCCACAAGGTATTTTAACAATAAATGAATTTCTTCTTAGCCTCTCAGACTAGCATGAGGCTATTTAAAGACCTGTCTGAAAAAATTAAGTAGCCCTTTCTTTGAAATGGTTAATTGTATACAGAACCTAATAACTGCTATTATTTCCCCTTTTATGAAAGCTAGATCTCCCCCCTCTATTGTAAAATAGGCAACATAGATCTGTCCCCATGTTATTAACATTACTCTTATGTTCACATCTCTAATTACAACCATTATCTTTAAAAATCACTTTTAAATTAAGTGATGGAATCCCAATATGGCTTTACTGATGGAGAGACAGGTCTTACTTTAAATGCGAAAAGGCAACATTCTGTAAAAGTTTGCTGCTCATAGAAAATGGGATAACCGCAGCATCAGAGACTAAAAGTCGGAACACGTCAACAGGGCCAAAAACACACAAAGAGTAAATAAACAAGTAAGGACATTGAACTTCACACCAAGGAAAGAATTCACATACTTGAGCCAGTAAAATGTCCACTCGCCAAAGAAGTTGGTCCATTTTTCCCACTGCTTACAGGAGGCGAAAACATCTAAAGGAAACAAAGAGATAGCACAGTTGAAAAGAAGACATTCGAGGCTTCAGAGTCCATCAAAGATCTTTCACAGTCTTGATAAATAACTTGGAGTTAACGCTAAGGCTTTATTTAGTAAAACAGATCGCCATTGCCACCCAACTTAAAACTAAACCAGGCACCTCATTCCAACCTCCTCCCCCTCATTACCACAGTTCTGTCTTTCTCCTCGGGTGACTCAGATTGCTAGACAGTCCTTCTACATTGTGAACACAGTCCCCTTGGCATTATCAAGACATAGATTGGGGGACAGCAGCCTCTCTAGAAAACACTAGTTTGACAAAGGAGAGGAAAAAGTTGTTTCATACTGAAAACCTTGGACATAAATGTGGCGATGTCCATTTCCATCCTGTACAAGACTTGTCTTTCATACGTGAACCCAAATAAAAATAAAATGCCACCTGCAGTAGATTCTCACTTCAGCTCAAACATGAGAGCAATGTAGGCAAGTCTCCTCTCTCTCTCTCTCTCTCTCTCTCTCTCACTCACTCTCTCTCACTCCCTCTCTCTCCAGCATTTATTTCAGCCCTAATTGGTTCCCCTCTTTTCCTCCTCTCTGGTGCATTTACACACCTTCCCTGAGTCAGAGCCTGCAAAAAGCAGAAGACCGAATGGAGAAAGTGCGACAAGCAGAAAAGGGGCTGCAAGGCTGCCTAAGGGCTATGCTTCCTGGCAAAACTTGCGAGAGCCATCTCTCCACAGGGTCTACCAGAGGAGCAGCGGTGGCAGCCAGCAGAGGCAACAGGAGCAGCAGCAGGGGCAGCAGGAGCAGCAGGAGAGGGCCCCACTTAGAAGGTTGTTTGGCTTTTATTTGTGTGTTTTGTGGATTCTTTTGCTTTTGCCTTACAAATGCATCTTACACCAAACTCATCTGGCATGAAAGCTGAATCCAATGCCCCTGGCCCTGCAGAACTCCTGGGAAAAGAGGGGATGGAGAAGGACCTAGGGGGTGCAATAGTAAAACTCCACAAGTGTGTACGTTCCTCTTAGTGCTGACTCTAAGACTGTAATTTACTAAAACAGTCCAAGACACTCTGAAGAATGTAGTCACAATTTATGCATAGGAGTTTCCAGAGTTCTCCCCTTCCCCTCCTCGAAAAAAAAGAGGCAGCCAGGAGGAAGTCAGGAGGACCCTGGGTCCTTCCAACATACCACAGCACCATCAGCCTCAACTTTACAGCAACTGACTCTTCTAGGCTCCAATTCCCATCTCTAAAGGAAATAAATAAATAAATAAATAGGATGTGGAGTAGGGGCACAAAGTTAGCAAGCAGTTCACTCTGTGTTCAGATGTGGCCAAGTTTTCCATGGACTTTGCAGTTTTAAGGGGCTTCTGACTTTCCTTTCTGCTTATTTGGAGATTCCATTATTTGGAGAAATTGGTAGGTAAAGAAATCAAGGCAAGTCATTAGACGCTTTAAAAAAAAACCTCGGGTCTTCCACGTCCCAAAATTAGTTTAAAAAAAAAAAAGCTTCTCAAAATGGAAAGGACCCCCATATTTTCCAAGGGTTCAGCCACTTAAAAATTACCCCAGTCTTTCACATTACTATGGGTTTCTAGCTGAAGTGTTGGGGGAGGGTTGTTTTTTTTTTTCCACAGCTGTTGTTAGTTTCCACCGTTCTTTCTTACCGCACTGAAATCCAGTAAATCACTCAGCTCTTTGTCCGTCCCTAAGGCAGCCATTCGCTGTTGGTGATGCATTTTAGCAAATCACACAAACCTAGAAACATGGAAATAACCGCAATCAGAAAATCCAGTCCCAATCCTTGAAGAAAACACAATCGGATTTTTGGAGACTGGGGGGTTGGAGGGGTGGGGAGATATAGGAGCGGATGGGATTGAGGTAGAAAGGAGTGAGGAATGGGAGACTTGTTGGGTTTTTTGTTTGTTTTTTTTTTATGGAATAGGCAGCAATAGCAAAAAAAAAAAAAGCGATATTATATTTCCAAAGAGACGATCAAACTAGTAAAAAACCACTATAAAACCAAATCCTGGAAAGAAGGGGGGTAGCCGCTCTTCAGCGCATCAATTTATGCAACAGGAGGTAGAGCGAGAAATGAATGGATCACAGAGAAAAGAGAAACTACTGCACGAACCGGTCTCAACTTTCCCCCCACCCTCCACCCCACCCCCTCACACGCACACACTCACTCGCACACACTCACAGCTCTCCCCCCTGCCCTGCAAAGTAGCTCGAAAGAAATTAAAGACCAGCGGTCCCTGGAGTGCAAACCCGTCCACAGGGGGTGGGGTGGCCAAGGAGGGGGAGCCGAGCGGAGGCTCCGGTCTTCTAATTGTCCCGCACCCCTAATTTGTGAAAGAAAGGCTTGTTTAAAAAAAAATAAGAAGAAGAAGAAGAAAAATAATTGAAGTCAGGCCCATTGGCAAAGTACGCTGTGCCCGGGAGCCCGCCGGGCCCGGAGGGGGCGGGGG
>LOEQ01000112.1:230550-253738 GCA_001685075.1 Bramus lutescens | reverse complement strand
CCAACTGGTGTTGAGTACATGTTCCATTTCGTGGGGTGGGCCTTAAATCAAATCTGACATTGGTTAGTGACTCCCACAAGCTTGGTGCGACCATTGCCCTGGCACAGTTTGCAGGCAGGATAGCATTGTAAGGGACAGATAAAAGGGTTTGTGGCTGGATTGGTGCTGATGCTTTTCTTTTGGTAGGCTGCAGAGTACCGTCCCATACTAAAGACACCAGAAGGTAGGGATGAAGGCTCTATGCAGGCACTGGCTGGACCGCTCCATGTTCTAGAAGTCATGTGAGTGAGTGTTGTCTTCAGCAAGGGGGCCCTGGCTGTCAGTTGTGGAGAACAACCAATTGTTTTGTCAACAACCTGGGTCCTGAATTCTTTGGAGATGTCTATGAGACTCATTTGTCCAACAACTCAATTGGCTGTAACCCAGTACTGGTACTGGAATCTTCGTTTGTTTGCCAGCTTGTCTCCACCATTATTTGGAGATTTAATTAAGATCACCTTTATATATTTTAGGAAATTTCTGTTGCACTTGGTTTCAATTACACCCCTCAAATGCTCCTCAATTCTAGCCATCTTTCCCAGAATTCCTTCCCTCAACTCATCTCCCTATCCCCTCCCCAACTGATGCTCCTGTTCTTATCCCCACCCCCCTACTCCCCACTCCCAGTCTACCCACAAAATCCTTTCTAGTCTCTCCTTCCAGGGAGATCCATGTGTTCCTCCTAGTCCCTTCCTCTATGCCAAACCTCTCTGGATCTATAGGTTGTTGCGTGTTTATTTGATTTTATTTTTAAACTTTTATTTTGTTTTTAATTGTGTATGTGTGTGTGCACACACACATGAGCACAGGTGTCTGCAGAGGCCAGAGACATCAGATCCACCAGTAGGTGGTGTTATAGGCTGTTGGGAGCCACCTGGCAAGGGTGCGGGGAATTGAACTCAGATCCTCTGCAAGAGCAGTACATACTCTTAGCTGCTAAACCATCGTACCAGTCCTCTTTGTTGCAACTTTAAGTAGACGGACTCAAGGAAAACTGAGGAAAAAATGAAGAGTGAAGGGACAAACAATGACAAAAAGACCAAAAGGAGAGAACAGCAGTCCTGGCGACACAGCAGTCAAGCTTAAGTTTGGGGAAGGAATGCTTCTAGGCAGATTGTAACCTGAGAAAACATTTCACAGTGCACTATACACACACACACACACACACACACACACACACACCAGCCCTACATTCTTTATCACTTGATCACTCCTCCATCTGCAATAACATTGCTGTGTTGCTGGGCTTTTAATAATGGACTACTATATATTCTCTCAGAGGTGGGTTGGACATTTGTAATAATGATTGGAAAATAAACAAGAGTTTTGCAAACAGGAAAGATGTCCCCAGGTCCTCTGTCTTAGGGTTTCTATTACTGTGAAAAGTCACCATGACCATGACAATTCTTATGATGGAAAAACATTTAGTTGGGTGGTTTACATTTTCAGAGGTTCAGTCCATTATCATCATGGTGTGGCATGGTGGCGTTTAAGAAGATATGGTGCAGAAAAGATAGCTGAGAGTTCTATATCTTACAGGTAACAGGAAGTGGTCTGTTTCACTGGTCGTTCCTCCAGTACATATAGTACATATGAGACCTCAAAGCCTTCCTGCAACAAGACCATACTTATTCCAACAAAGCTACACCTTCTAATAGTGACACTTCCTTTAGTGGCTTTTTCTCTCAAACCACCACATTCTACTTCCTGGCCTCCAAAGGCTTGCAAGCTATATTGTAAGGCAAAAATGCGTTCAGTCTTCCTTCAAAAGTCCCCATAGTCTATAAAGGTCTAAAGTTTAAAGTCTCTTCTGAGATCCATGCAATCTCTTAACTGTAATTAAACCCCTGTAAAATCAAAATAAACCATCAGCTCCAATGCTTCCAACATATAATGGCACAGGATATAGATTGCTACTCTAAAACGTAGGGAAGGGGGCATAGTGAGGAAATAATGGCCCAAAGCAAGACAGAAAACTAGATGGGCAAACTCTAAACTCTGCCTCTCAATGTCTGATGTCAAAAGTCTCTTCAGATCTTGACTCCTTTTAGCTTTGTTGACTGCAACACACTTCCTTCTCTTGGGCTGGTTCGACTCCCTTTTATCAGCTTCCCTTGGCAGGTGTCCCACGACTCTGGCATCTCTAACATCTTGGGGTCTCCAAGTCAATCCCTTCAACTTCACAGCTTTATGCAATAACTTCTCTAGGCCTCCATTCAGGGACACCCCTGACATATGCCTGGCCTCAGTGATTTCCCTTTGATGTGGAGGTAAATTCCATAGCCCCTTTCTTCTGTCCTGAACTGCAGAACCACATGGTCAAAGTCGGCAAGTTCTGCTACTTGTTGGAGCTGGAACATGGACCCTTCATCTTATTACATCTTTATCAGCTTTCTGTTTTCCTTCACTGCCTAAGCTTGGCTTTCCTTGAACTTGTTCTGTAGATCAGGCTGGCCTCAAACTCAGAGATCTGCCAGCCTCTGCCTTCCAAGTACTGGGATTAAAGGTGTGCACTACCAACTTGGTTCTAAGCTTTTCTTTAATTCCATTTCAAAAGTTGAAACCTTGGTTTGGCAGGATGCTACCTGAAATCACCACTCCCTTTACTCCACTGTTTAATCTGTTTATCTCCATGAACACAGGACTTAGCTCCATACCCCTTTCTGGTGCTCCTTTTCTCCTCAAATATTTTTCCTTCCACAGCTTGCTCCTTTTCATTATAAATCTTCATTAGAATTAACACCAGTAACCACACTAGGCTGTTTTAAGAATTCCTGTGCTAAGGGAATTAACCCACAACTTTTTACTTTACCCTCAGTCAAACTTTTCAGACAAGGGCAAAACATCAGCTACATTCTTCACTAAAATATCACAAAAAATGATTTCTAGGTAACATACTAAAATTTTTCTCCTCTGAAACCTCTTAAGCCAGTCTTCCACAGTTCAAATCACTCTTAGCACCACTGTCTTCCATGCTCCTACTGGTATGGCCCATTATGCATCATAAAGTCCACATTTCTTGAAACAAAAACATGGTTAGAACTGTCACAGCAATATCCCAGTCGTTGGTACCAACTTTTGTGTTAGGGTTTCTGTGGCTGGGAAGAGACACCATAGCAACTTTTATAAAGGAAAACATTTAATAGATGCAGCTTGCATTTTCAGAGGTTCAGTCCATTATCATCATGGGGCAACATGGTGGCATGAAAGAAGACATGGTTCTGGAGAGGTAAATGCGATTTTTACATCTTGCAGGCAACAGGAAATGGTCTGTCTTACTGAGTGTGGCTTGAGCATATGTGAGACCTCAAAGTTCACCTTCAGAGTGACATACTTCCTCTAACAAGACCATACCTACTCCAACAAGTAATAGTGCCACTCCCTTTGGGGGTCCATTTTCTTTCAAACAACCATATCCTCCATTTAAGGGTTTTCTTTGATTTTTCTCATTTTGGGGGAAAACAAAAGCAAAAGCAAATCTTATTCAGTCCATAATTGAGGGATAAATGTGAAAATCATAACAAGTGGGTGGTACATGGGACCCACTGCTATGTACCTTGGCTAAAGCTAATGTATCAAAAGCAAGAGGAAGTGATATCAAGAAAAGGAGCCTTGAGGGTGACACCCATTAAATAGAAATGCTTCAGACTTCTCTACAATAATTTATCAATATTTTGTAAAGAGTTATTATTATTATATAAGAAGAAATAAAGAACACTTCTTTGTGTTCCCCAAATAAATTAATCCTGGTTAGTATCATATACAAAGATTCAACTTGGAAATATTAGACGATGGAAACTTTGTATTTAGAATATGTGATAGTTGACATTGGTTGTCAACTAGACAGGACCAAGGAGAGAACCCTATAGCACTACTGTGAGGGATTATCTAGATTAGTGCTAGTCATGTATATATAGAAGTTGGTACTGAGTGTAACTGGGAGCTTGCCCCTGAATGATGTATACCTTAGCATAGTATGCTCATTTTACAATGAAAGTTCAGCAGGGATTGGTGTCCTAAGCGAGAATTTTCATTTGTCATGTTGAATCAGTGGGAGACAGGGCCCAATAGAAAGTCTGTATGGTACAGGGAACAGAATGGGAACTAGGAGCTGTTGCTACACAACTAGAGCCCCAGACACTGAAGAGAACTGATTTATTAGATGGGGAAAACGATTTGCAATTGCCATGGCTATTGGTTCAACATGGCTAGCAGAGGAAGGGTTGCGTTCATAACCCACGGTCATCTGAGTCTATTGGTCCCTGGGTATCAGGAAGCTGAAGCACTCCCGGATCTGTCTATCAGATGTTTTGTTTGAGCTAGGTGCATTACTGGAGATACAGAAAGCAGAAAGACCTGGCTTCCAAGACTTGCAGAGGGAGAGAGTTGAGTACTAATTAGACATAACTCAGTGTTCTATTAGAGAGACAAGGGGAATTGGAGTACCTAAAAGGCCTGCATGATGAGTGGGAAAAGAAGAAATTCCTAAAGCTAGCCTGAGTCTTGAAATAAAAAAGTTGGGGAGAGGTCTCTGAGAGGGGGGAGTCACCATGTGTCAAGAAAGAACTTTGTGAGAACTGGGTAGACTCTGGCCATGAAATGCAAATAGTTCAGTGTCTCTGGGGACAGAATGCAGGGGGACTGGCAGTCATTGTGATCATGGACACATGTCACTCCAAATCTCAGCAGCCAGCTCTTCATGCTTCTCTCTTATTGAGATGGGACCAGCATGATGGATCTGGATCTTAAGGCACAGGGTACAATGACTTCAACTAGATAAGCCTCGTGATGACATTTGGTTTTCATCTTAGTAACGACTATATTGAGAATAACATGATATTAAGTTTTGTCCCTAGAGATTTCAACTTCAGCAAAGGAAGTGAGTTGTCTTGATTTAGTGTTTTGGTTATCAACCATTTCAACACACTCACTTTAACTGAATGTCTGCCAAGTATATGTGGAATGGCTATGTTTTCTTGATGGGAGGTTTATAGAATTAAGACTCTATCTGAAACCTTGATGTGATTTAATGGCATTAAAAAATTTTTAGAATGCTTTGGTACTAATTCCATTGTTTTTCAACATTTGGTTAACGAAATGAAATTTAAGTTTAAGATTTTGCCATATGGAAAGAGTTTGTTTCAGCTCCTTTAAATGTAAAGACAATTGGCCTAGTGTTAATAAAACATCCCAAGTGCATTTGGTGACTGATGGCTCCTGTTTGGAATGTTAGTATTTTAATCTGGGGAAGTTACATTTGAAGACACTTGCCAAGGTCATATCCATGTTTATGTGCCTTTGGGTTGGGAATTGCAATGGGATATTTTATTGAGGAAATGCCTTCTGTCTATGACAACACAGCTATTGTTCTATATATTAGAAGTCTTATGTGTTCTGATAATGTTTTCATAAAATACTAGATATTTTTCAGAAGTTGCTTTCCAAAGAAATTTCTTGACTTATATGCTAACTTGTTGCACTGCCAGCTTTTCAGTATTATGCCATTAAAGAAACACACACAGACAGCAGCAGCAAACGATAGCAGCATAAAACCCCTTGGCAACAAACAGATCATTCTGCGAAGCTGAATGGGAGTAAAATGGAATTGCGATATTCTAGCGCAAGCACGGTACACAGCGACTGTGGCGAAAACATTGGAACTTATGGAATCACGGAAGAATGATTCCAAAGAAGTATTTTATTCTGAAAATTTTCTTAACAGTGAAAAAAAAAAGCAAGAACCAAAGAATGGACTAGGAAAGGTATTTTAGCCCCGGAAGGGCCTGCCGCACAAGCATGAAGATCTAAGATTAGCAGGCATAGGAATGTGTGCTTGTCCTCCCAGCACTAGGTAGTGAAAGACAAACATATCCTTGGGGGTTCTGGGTAGCCAGATTGGCCTACTGGATGAGTTCTATGCAGGCGAGAGACCCTGGCTCGGAACACAGAACCTTGGGGTCTCTGGGTAGCCAGATTAGCCTACTGAATGAGTTCTATGCAGGCGAGAGACCCTGGCTCGGAACATAGGTGGATGCTTCCTGGAGAAGGGCACGTGAGGCTGTCCACCACCACCAGCATTCCCTACGCATTCCCTACCATCACTCACGGTTGTTAGATAGTTGAAATTTTATTTGTTCTCTTTTTATTTACTCTTCTCTCATACAGTACAGTTGATCGCAGCCTTCCCTTCCTCCATTCCTCCCAGTCCCCCACCTCCCTGCCCCACTTCCGCACTCCCCCAGATCCACTGTTCCTTCATTTCCCTTCAGAAAAGAGCAGACCTCCCAGGGAGAGCAACAGAACACAGTCTAACAGTATGCAATGAGGCTAGACAATCCCTCATATTAAGGCTGAATGAGGCAATTCAGTAGGTGGAAAAAGATCCTAAAAGCAGATGAGTCAGAGATACCCCAAGCTAAACAACCACAACCTATGTGCAGAGGACCTAGCACAGACCATGCATGCTCTGTGATTGCCGCTTCAGTCTCTATGAAGCCCCATGAGCCCTGCTTAGTTGATTCTGTAGGCTGTGTTTTCCTGGTGTCCTTGAGCCCTCTGCTTCCCATAATCTTCTCTCCCTTTCTTCCATGGGTTTCCCCAAGTTCAATCATGGCACTTCATCAAAGAAATCGACTCTCTTTCTCCCATGTCTAATTTTCTTGGCAAGTAAAACTGGAAGATCTACTTGTTTTCTGATGAGTTCTACCCCATGATCTGATGATCATGGATGTCAAGAGGATGTGAGATTCTGGAGAAAAATGTTGTGGACCAGCTGATGTAATGAAGGAAGCTTAAAACATAATCAAGGTGATTACTTGTAAAAGAAAATGCCACCCAGAAGACTGCCTACATCTTTTCATAGCTAATCATTTTTAATTTTATGTCCAACAATGGTAGTTCTATCAGAACGTAGTAATTTTTATTTGGGCTAGCAGTAGGATATGATGATTCTCGCCACAGAAGATTGTCAACAAAGGGTTTTATTGAGGGCTGTGTGGTGTGTGGAGGAGGGGACTGGTGGTCGCAATAGGGAAAGGTGCAGGAGTTATAGAAGATTAGGCGTTCCTCAGAGCAACCAAGAGCCTCCCTGCTTCCAGCCTCACCAATCCTGAGTTTTTCTGTAGCTCAGCTTGCTAATTGGCTTATTTCTTGCTGATTTCTCCTCCTACCGTATCTAGATTTTAATTTTCTCCTGCTGAGTCGGTTGATACTTGTATTCCTGTTTATAAACTTTGTGGATATTATTGACATCTCTTGGGCTACTGCCCATTCTTTTCTTGGCCCGTAGTTATAATGGTTTTATATCTATTTATTTAATCTCTACCAATTATTTTAGTGGATTTTAAAAGGGAGCAGAAATCAATGAGATGGTTCCAAGACAGAGTTGTATAGAATATGCTAGCTATTGACATAGGATGTAATTGCTTGTGCATATCCAGCAGAATCTGGGGTGAGTCCATCAGAAATCTACTTCTGTGTTGTAATTGAGGACTCTGTCCTGACAGATAATATGCCAAGGGCAGGGTGAGCCTAGAGGATAAAGTAGGCTTAGGAGAAATGACTCAGATGTTGGAGGAAAGGGAACTTCTGAGAGGAACAGGCATGTACTCTGCGAATTTGCTTTGTGATCCAACCATCATGACTTCTTTGAGATTCTTATTGGGATAAGAATAATCACAACCTATTGGTTATGGCAGAACTAGTTACATGGTTCCAGCAAGGACTCTTGGGAGCCCTGCTAGGCCAGTTCAATAAGAACCAAGTATACGGTATACTCACCATGGCCACATAAGTCTAATGATAGAGAGTTTTGAACTGTCAATCCTGGGGACACAGATCATGAATCTCTCTTTCTCGTCATGTCACAGGAACCTAGAATAGTGGCAGATAGTCTGTACACACTGATTGAATTCTAGCTTGACTGTTAGAAGTCGGGAGCTCAGTGGTTCTTATAATCATTAGAAGAACTTTTGTAGGCAGATGAGAAGCACCTAGAAGTGCTGACTCAGAAGGGATTCTTATGTGGACTAATGTTACTGTACACTGTAAAGATTTCTCTCTTGAATTGGCTTGATAAATGCTGATTGGCCAGTTGTCTGGCAGTAAATGTAGGTGGCACAACCAAACTAAGGATGAGGGAAGGAAAAGGGCAGTCAGGGTCGCCAGGCAGATGCAAAGGGAGGAGATGAATATGCCATGCTAATAAAGGTACCGCCACATGACAAAGCATAAAAAAGAAATATGGGCTAATTTAAAATGTAAGAGCTAATTAGTAATAACCCTGAGCTGTTGGCTGAGCATTTATGATTAATATAAGCCTCTATGTTATAATTTGGGAAATGGTTGCCAGGTAATTGGAAACAGGCAGTCAGGCTAAGAAACGTCCACTTAAAGGATCCAGCTGGGGCCCTGTAGTTAGAGGGATGTGTTTCCAAATGGTTTCACAACAAATACTTGTGGAAGATCTTATCAACAAAAGGGGGAAAAGATGGGAAATTAATGATGATAGTGAATAGATCTTCTTTGGGAAAGGTCTTCTAGAATCACCTAGAAATATTTCATGAAAATTTGTCATGAAAATCATATCCACAGAAACAGTAACTTGCTACTTTCTTTTTAATAACATATTTCAATGGGAGCCATTGCACATGAATGGCATAAATATCTTATATATCACCATTAATATACCTAGGCTATAGTAGCCAAGATGTAGTTTTAAGATTATTTGAACTATTCTTTCTTCTAGTGTTTATGCCCCTAGATAGCCACTCCCACTAATCCAATTAACCACTAGGGCTTTGTAGTATCTTGTTGTGGTGATCAAGTGTGATCCTCAACTTTATGATTTTGAGAAGAGCCAAAGAGATTGGTAAAGGATCGTATGTTCAAGAATGTTTTCCAGAGAGGAGAACTTTGTAACAGAAGATTCACATTGAATGTGAGCAGCGCCGTCACGTGGGCTAGGAGCCCAGGTAGGATAAGAGGTAGCAATGGGGAAGCCAGAAAGTGAGAGCATCATCTACCTCTGCTTTCTGGTTGCAAGAACTCAAACGGTTCTGCTTCTCCATGCTCTTTGTCATGAGGTCCTTTCTCAAGAGCCAGAAATTTGGATCTATGCTACCATGTAGTGAAATACCAGAAACTATGAGCCAAAAATAATTCTTCTCTTATATTATTTCTGCCAGGTATTCAATAGCCACAGTGAAAAAGTCCAATTGACATGAATGGCCTCTGACTTCTGAAACTAAGTCATAACAGACATTGTGACTTCTATTTTGCCCTCTCTTATTCGTCAATAAGGAAGTCAACTGCCATGTTGTGAGGATGTTCAACCAGCCTTGTGCAGAAGCCATTTTAGTAAAGAGTTGAGACCACCTGCCAGTAATCAAAGAGGCCCTCAGGACTCCTGCTAATGGAGGTGATGGCATTTTGAGGACACATACCAGAATCATAGATTGAGGGCACTCCCAAATTTATAACCTGTAGGCATGAAGTAAAATATACACATTGCTTTAAATTGTTAAAGGTTATGCTGGTTTTTAATAAGCCTGAGATTTAAAAATAACCCAAATGGAAGTTTAAGTGTTATTCAATAAATGTTGGAGTGGGGGTTATGGAGGTGGTGTTGGATCTGGAAGGAGTTAGAGAAAGGAGTAGGGAGTGAATTTGAAAAAAATTCACAATATGACATTCCCAATAATTAGTAAAATATCTAAAACACACACACACACACACCCTCAAATGTGATCTTGTCCTATGATATGGAAAATAAAGGCAATATAAGTTTCTAGCACAGGCTAAAAACAGCAATGACAAAAATCCAAAAATGTCTAGACTTAGAAATTAACTGTGTATTTACTAAAGATAGCAGAAATTCTTTACCCTGCTTTTTGGGGACATCCACTGCATCACAAAAGATGAATGATAATCTGCTTAGTTATGTGAAATAAATGTTGGTTTTTATTTATTTTTTTTTGAACGGGGTGGCTGCAAAGAAAACCCTAAATACAACTAATTCACTCTGCAGCCCATGACAGCATTATCACCTGTAGGGGCTATATGAGAATTCAGAACTCTGGGATATATTCAGTATGCTTCTATCCATCTACATATTTTCTTTCATTTCATGCCATTGTACGATTTGCAAAGAACAAACATTGTCTCTCATTTGATTCTTAAAAATGTTTTCCACCATTGTTTGAATGCATCAAAAGGAATAAATAACCCCATTTTAAAACAGCCTGTGTTGACAGCCTCAACAGTACCATCTGATGAACTGGGATTGTGGAGAGCCCCCCTTACACAGACTTAGCAATCTGATCATCATGGTTATAGACTCACACTCCCCAAGCCTCGCCGTGGCCAAATGGACTTTGTACTCAGTGCCTGGGTACTGCCTACACACCTTTTGCCCTTGTGTGACTGTTTGTTTTTACTACCTGCCTACTTTCCTTATCTCATCATGCTGGCTCCCTCCTTAACCCTGAACTTCACCTGGTTCTTACCTAGAACCACAGCCTCCCCCTTTCCTTGTCCATGTATGTACCTCATCTCTTCAAATTCTTCAATTCTATCTAGTGGGTTTCTTCTCTGTAGTCTTGAACATGGATGCTTGCTGTCTGAACTCCTACTTGGTCTCTCTTACTGTGCTTGCCAGTCCCTCAGCAAGCATCTGCCCCCATTCAAGTCATCCTGTGAGGAATGACATACAGAAGCACAAGAATGGACAATTCCCGAGTTGGATCTGACTCGAAAACTTCTCCCATGAGGACAACCTGTCATAGAAAAGGAAGGTGCCCTGTAAGAAGCAGGGGAGGGGCGATGACTGTCTTGCTTGTCATTTGGCTATGCCTGGAATCAGCTAAAACCCAAGCAGTTAGACACGCCTGTGAGGGATTTTCTGGATTGGATCATTTGAGGTGGGACCTACCCTACATCTGGGCCACACCTTCTGATGGAAGTCTTCAGAACAGCATTTGAAGCAAGAAAACAACTACTGGATTCTTTGTCTTCCCATCAAGAGATATCCATTGTTGGATTACTAGGACCACAGCTTGCAAGCCATTCTAATAAATTATATATATATATATATCATTCTATCAGTTCTCTTCCTTTAGAGAATCCTGAAAAGGAAATGGTTCTACCCTGCTGTGGCACCTATGAATCACAACTTTGGCCAGCACAGTAAAATATTCTTAGAGATACAATAGCAACACTTAGATGTTGTGGTAACCAAAAGCCAACTTAGACTTAAAGCCAACTCAGCAGGAAGTAAACCTTTCTTGGTATGGGAAATATAGCCAACTCCCCATGTCTGAAGAGGTCATGGATCTTAGTGGAGAGCCTATTACTGCCGCTTTCCCAAACCAGTATCCGTTCTAACTGTATTCTAAATACTGTCCTTAGAGCCACAGGTCAGGGTAGCTCCCACTTCTCATCAAAGAAGCTTCCTTTTGGAGCAGGTGGAGATTATGGACTGAAGACCCCAAGGTCAAAGCACAGAGGAGTGACCAGCTTCAGCTGGCACACCTACGATGTGACTTCTACATCTAAGTCTCATGGAACATGGAGAAAAGGGTCAGCAAGATGGTAAAAGCCCAAGGACTACGAACTCTGTTATAAGATTATGTCTTGCAGATATGACGGGGAAGTTACACCCTTCAAATTTCAACACTATGAATGTCTAAATGCAATCTGAGGAAAGACAATACCAGTTAATATGCCAAATGTGGACGAGGGAAATCTCATGGGGCCCCATCCCTAGATGAAGAAGTATAGGCAATAACTGCTACCGAGAGAGGGAGAATTAGCCTTTCCCAAGGGCGAGCTCCTTAATTGGTTACACAAAGTCAATTACAAACACATATGTATACACATATACATTGTTACAATAATAATACATAAGTGATAATACTATTTTTTAAAAGTTGTGAATTGTAGAGGGACTGGAGCATGGGAAGGGTTTGAGGGTAAAGGGAGGAATGATGTAACTATGTTAAACTTAAAATGAAATAAATTAGCAATAAATGCTAAAATAAGAATATTCTTGTGATGTTTAATATTGATTATTGGCTTGACAAGATTGGGAATCATTGAGGCTATAAACCTCAGGGCATTTCTGGGAGAGAGTTTCTAAACTGGGCTAGCAGGAATGGGAAGACTAGCTTTAAATGGAGGTGGCACGTTCCTTGAGCTGACCAAAACCAAAAGGAGAAGGAAAGCTGAGCATTGCCACTCCTCCGTTTCTGCTTTCTGACTGTAGATACAATGTGTGACCAGCTGCTGTAGATGCCTGTTGCCATGGCTTCCACACAGGATCCACTGAACACTAAACCGTGACCAGAAAGAAACCCTTCTTAAAGTTGTCTTTGTCAGGGTAATGAGAATGGCGACCCATCCAATGCTCTAGGAATCCCAGACATGTGTAATGATTCCGTTTAAAAACCTGGGCAGGATGTGTTATGAGGCGGTTCGGGATAATTGTCTGTATTTTGTCAATCATGTTTTAAATAAATGCTGATTGGCCAGGCAGAAAGTATAGGCGGGTCAACCAGACAGAAAGTAGAGGCTGGGCGATGAGAACAGGAGAATTCTAAAAAGGAGGAAGCCCATTCCTTGGAGTCCTGCCCTGAGGAGGCCCATTCCTCGGAGTCCTGCCCAGATCACTGAAGAAGCAGGATGTGACCTGCCCCACTAAAAAAGGTACTGAGCCATATGGCTAACATAGATAAAAACAATGGGTTAATAAGAGCTAATAAGAAGCCTGAGCTAATGGGCCAATCTGTTTTATAACTTATGCAGACTCTCTGTGTGATTTTCTCTGGGACTGAACGACTAGGGGACCGGGTGGGACATAACCCCCAAGCAAGCCTTCTCCTCATGTTACAATGAGGTGGTCCAGGCAATATGGTGAGGGAGGATTTGCACACTTACAGACCAGGTAACTGAGAAATGCACCATGGATCCTGAGCTACGCTGTGAAGAATGAAGGGAATGTTGTTAGGTGAAGATGGCAGTGCTGTGGAAGGCCCCGGGGACCTACAGTGGCACTGAGACGGAAGAGTGGCAAAGGGGAAAGAGGAAGACATGAGCTTGGAAAGGGTGTTGGGTGACGAAGAAACTCAGGACCAGTGGGAAGCTCAGAAAGCACAGGGCAAAAGCATGAGATGGAGTTGGAGAAGCCTTGGGTGTTGACCCGCGTACTCAACAGCTGTGTGAGCTTCCTCTGACAAGGGAGCTATGAAGAGGAAGGGAGAACGAGGCAGGTGAAAGTGTCAGGAAAATGGTGCCCAAGAAAACTGTCAACACGTGAGAAAAATGGGAGGTGTGGGGGGGGCGTACCTAGGCCATACCGCCTTGCATGTCAGGGTGGGGAATGACAGATGATGAGGGAATTGTTCATCCCAGAGTGAGAATGTTTTTTTTATCTCTGCTGAGACTGAGGGGGAGAATTAGAACAGGATATGTTGGGTCTTGTATTAGAGGCTCGAAATACAACAGACTTCAGGAGAGCCGCTATTGTATACTACATCGGTGTATTTCATTCAACCTAATACGACGGTTCCAGGAAGCATGTGGTAGTTTGTATGAGAACCGTCCGGCGTACGCTCATGTATTTGCACAGCTGGCTCCCCGTTGGTGGTGCTCGTTGTGGAGGTTCTGGAACTTTTAGGACATGGAGCCTTGCCGCAGGAAGTATGTCACCGGAATGGGCTTGCAAGATGGATAAGCTTGCCCAGTTTCTTAATTGTTCGCTCTTCGGCCTATGTATGATCTAGATGTGATCCCTAAGCTTCTAGCCGCTGTCGTCCTTACTTCTTTGCCTATGGATGTCTAGCCCTCTGAAATCGCAAGCCAAAATTAACTGCTTTTGGTTATGGTATTTTAGCAAAGACACAGAAATATAGCTAATGCAAGGCTTATACTTGGATGGTTTTCTTGGAAAGAGGAGACACTGATGTTCACAGTGGATTACAATATCCCCTGAAGCCACACCCCTAGTGAATGACATATTTAAGACTGATGTTTGGCCTGCCAAGACTAAAGTTCATGCTGTTTGTGATAATTGTTTAGACATATTTGCAATATATCTGCCAGGGCATTTATATTACATATTTCATATAGCTAGATATAGATCTATCTGTATTCATACATTTTTCAGTTTCTAGTAGGTTTATGTCTAGATAAATATTCTGTCATTTGGGAATATCATAGATTGTAAACCCATTTAATATGCCTAACCTATAGAACATCAGAACTTCCAGTGTGGGATATGGCGCCTTGATGATCACGTGGCTTCCAGAAACTATAGCTTACTGCCATTGCCTTGTGTTGACAGAGAGTATCACACTAGCCTGAGAAAATGCCAAAATTTCAAATTCAATGACTTGTTTTTACAGAACCTGTACTATTTTTACACGATTACAGACTCAAAAATAATGAATTGGAATGATGATTAAGTCCTACGTTTTAATTTTCAACTGACCTTTCAATTGGTGATTTGAGCCAAATGTAGACTAGTTCTAATTTTCTATCAAATATTTAGAAGAGATTACAGCTTTTGCCTTTCATTTTGCAAACTCTATTCCCCAGAACCATCCTAGGGGTCTAGGAATGACTCGTTGCTAAGCGTTGCTGACCCTGAAGGGAATACATTTGAACTAGTCCATAGAGTTGCCTTTTTCTGGGCCAAAGGAGCTAAAATTGCTGTACTGGGGACAAGGGCTCATGAACTCACAACTGTCGGCTGAGATCTGACTCCTTTCACACAGCACAGAGATTCAGCAGGAGTTTTCAGACGATTAAGCTCAATAAACAGCGATAGGTTAAAGCCTCTGCATATACCTGTCATTCAGTTCGAACAATGAACTCATTGACCTTCGGATCATGAGGTTCTGAAGAAGGCAGAAGTCGGCAGGCTTCATCATGGTCCTCCACACCCAGCTCTCTTTATGCCTCACGTTTTTATGGCCTTACGGCTTTGTTCTAAGCACCGCTTCCTGATTCTTAAGACATTTCCTGTGAACAAAGGCGAATTATCATTTACTGAAGCTTAAGTTAACTGAAAATTAAATTAACTTTATATGAAGTGAAGTAATTGGTGCAAGATTGTGTAGAACAAGCGTAAGAAATCCAAGGTTGCTCAACACATGGGGAGATAAGAGTTGCATCCTGCTAGATTTTACCTTATACGATATTATGCTGAAGTGTTCACTGACCTGAAGAACATCTATATTATAGCGAGTGGGGAAAGAGTCAATACCACATATTGTATGCTGAAGGAAATCAACCACATAACAGAACTTCTTGTGCTAAATTGACTATGGTGAAAAAAATCTGTCTAATACTCAGAAAATAAATTCTTATCATTAAAAATCTTCCAAACTTTTTGTGGAGGCTGGAGAGAGAGTTGGTAAAATAGTTAAACCTCGCAAGCATAAGGGCCTGAATTTGAGTCCCAGGACTCATATGAAAAGCTGGATATTCTGGTATGTTTCTAATCCCAGCGCTGGGAAAATGGAGAACGGAGGGTCACTGGGTCTTCCTAGCAGCCAGCTTAGCCAAGCTGAGGAGCACAGGTCCACTGGGAAAAATCTGTCAGGAAACAAAGCAGATGGATCCCAAGGACTGACATCAAAGGTTGACCTCTGCCTGTAACACATGCATCCTCCTCTTCTATCCATGCACACATACTAGAACATATATGAACATACGATTCTTTTTTTGAGACATGGTATCATTAAGCCTAGATAGGCCTTAAGATTACTGCGTAGTTGAGGCTTACCTTGAAATTCTGACCTTCCTAAGTCCTCCTGCTAAAAACTACTAACATGAGGATATTTATCTTATATTAGCACTTTCAAATTAGAGCGAATCTTTCGGCATACCTTAATGATCACACCATGGACTGTTTATCTGGAGCCTTCTCTGGGGCAGCTTTTCTGATAGGAGATAAGGAACACACTGCTGTGCTGGTTATACATAGTTCAATTCACCATCCCACTTGATAGAACAAAAACCCATGAGACAACCGTTAGGAGTCACTGAAAATCAGACAGCAACACTGCTATCTGTGACGTGCGATGCAAGTGAGGAGAGGGAGTTGCTTTCCAGATCACGGTGTAGGGAGTAAGAACTTGGTCAGAGTCTCTAGCTCTTTGAGCTTGATATCTAGAGCTGGGAATCCAAGTAGGTCAACCTCACCAGAGCTCCAGGACAGAGCACAGACTAGAAGTGAGCCTCAGGAGAAGGCGGCTGGGAGCAAAGAATACTTAGAGACATTCCAGAGTTCCCTCTTTGCAGCTGAGGGCTGGACAGTTTGTACCTGGCAAGAAGCTGCCATGGCGGGTAAAGTGATGTCCAGTTGAGAAAACACCAACGACCTCAGAGCTCACACAGCACTAACTATACAGGTCCTGTTCCCTCAACCTAGAGACGACAGCGTCAGAGTTCATGGGGGCATATCAAAACTCTAGAGTAAACGCTTCTCCAATTGCGGCTAAAATCCTCAGAATAAGGCAGTTGAGATTTTCAAGCTTCATACACCCCCCAGATAAAACTCGTCAGGGGCAAAAAAGTCAAAATCAAGGCATTCAAGCATTTAAAGAAGAGAAAGTCAAGTCATACATCTCTTCACATACATGTTACAAAGAGAAGGGACCCGGGAGCTATCCACGATGAGAAAAACAAACCTTTGAAACGGATGCAGAAATGACAAGAATGATGAACGGAGGAGCAAAATCCTTTAGGAACATTTGCAACGATGTCACATGCCTAAGGAGCCATAGGAGCCATCGAATATATTTGTAGGGACATGAGACTAGCAAAAGAAGCTCAAAGTTTTAAAGGTAAGAACTTCAGTGTCTTCACTGGTAATTCCACTTGCTGGGAACAACAGTGGGTTACACTCTGGAGGAGAAGATAACAGTGAATTTGCAAACTTTGTATTAGAAACGGTCCAAATGGAAACATCTAGAAAAAAACTTGGACTGAAAGACTGAAAAGAACATTACTGCTCAGGGAAAATTTCAAGTGTTATTATGTATGTTATGTTGAGAAGCATAGGAAAAATATGTAAAGAAATAACTGCTGAGTTCTAAATTTGATGACAACTGTAAATCCCATAGATACCAAATGCTCAACAAATGCCAAGTTCAAGAAATATAAAGAAAAAAATACCATGACACAGCATAATCACATTTTTGAAAGCCAGTGGTAACAAGAAAATTATTTTTAAAAAGAATACAAAAAAGGAGAGCTATGTAGAAAAACAAATATGACATTTGGGTTTCATGAGAACGAAACCTGCAGAAAACAATAAAGCATATCTTTGATAGACTAAAGAAAAAAATCACTGCACACCTAGAATTCTACATTAATCACAATTGCTTTTCCAAAAGAATATAAAAAATTTTCTTTGGCTGTGTAGAAGCTAGAATAATTCATCGGTATCAGGTATTCATAGCAAGTGATGTTCAAGTATGTGCTTTAGGAAACAGAAAGTGATAGAAACCTGTATCACCAGAATAAGCAATTGCTGACTGTAAACGTAGTTGTATAACACTTCTTGAATTAGTGAAGCTTCTTTAAAAGAGAATTAGCACTTGAGTAACTTAGAGGAACAATACAAATAATGACTGTCCTTTCATAACAGATAGAAATGGAGAGAAAAGTACATTTGTGAGTCTCTTCCCTGAGTGAGAAGTGGCCCACACATATGAGAACTGAAGGCAGAGAATGTAAAGATGTTCATATACTACATCACTCATACAAGCAGCAAAGACTTGTAGTTTGGGAAACAAAAATTTGGATTAAAAGGGGATTATAAAAACAATCAATTAAGTCAAAAGAAATCTGGAAAAGGAGGGGAAAAGCAACTGAAACACAAGAAAAACAATAAAAGCATTTGGCTCCAACACCCAAAAATCGCATTAGATGTAAACAATCTCACTCCATTTAAAAGGCAGATATTTTTAGATTATCTTGAAAAGTAAGACTCAATGATATGCTGCCTGTGAGAAGCATGAGGTTTCAGAAAGAAATGCTATCAGTGATCTGAAGAAAGAAAGGTCATAGCAAAGACTGCCAGTGTAAACTTTATAAAGACTGATTTCAAGTAACTAATTAATTGAGAGGTCATAAAATTATAAATATATATGCTCTTAATTAGGAGCAGACATCTAGATACAGGACGCACAAACCAATATAATTGAAAGGACAAGTGGAGTCAATCAGTGTCCACTTAGAAGTTTTCAGTATCTGTGTTTCAGTTGTTGGGTAAAAGCAGACGAAAAACAAGAGACAGAGAAGATCCAAGACATGTTCTGAGCCAACTTGACCTGAAACTTCTAGCATTCTTCAACTTCAGAACATTCAGGTTTGTCGTCTGTCTTAAGACCATTTACCAAGCTAGACCATACACATGTTGGTAAGTCTCCATACAAAGAATTGAGTTATATAAAGCGTGTTTTTTTTTTTGCCACAATGACATTCAATTAGAAAGCCACAACAGAAAGATAGCTATACAATTTCTAAATACTTGGAAACTAAATAATATGTCTCTAAATAAACCATGGATTGAAGAGAGAGAGAGAGAGAGAGAGAGAGAGAGAGAGAGAAAGGGAAAATGGAAAGTATCTTAAACTGAAATGCAGCAACATGTATGAAAATAGGTCAAATGCTGCAACCACAACAGATTTTTACGGTAGAAGAGAAGAGATGCAGTGAATCATCTTTGCTTGCTTGACAGCAAACTATACAAAGAAGAATAAATTAAACACAAAGGACGTTAATCCAAAATGATCACAAGGGCAAGAGAGGAAATTAATGCAATAGCAGAGAAGAGAGAATGTCTGTGAGGACAGACACTGCCTGTGAGGTTGGTAAAGTGTGGACTACCAGCCAGACATTGGGCCAAAACTAACACAGGTAGTCATTATCAGTACTAGAGATTGGCGAGTCAATATTGTTTCAAACCTGAAAAATAGTCATAGAAGAATAATGCCTACATTTTGATTGCTTTCATGACGTATACAAAACATTTTTAAAGTTAAAAACCATCAGAACTTACGTCAAAGAAACCAATCATTGGAGTAATCCATAATATCTATCACAGAAATTGAAATTTAAGTCGAGACAGCTTTGATGGTGAATCACCAAATGTTTTCAGGAGTAATAATACCATTAATACACAGATTCACCCAGAAAACTGAATGGAAGGCACTGTTCTTCTCTGTCATTCTATGAAGCTAATTTTAATTTGATACTAAAAGCCTGAGGGAAGCATTACAATAAGGAAGGTTTAACCAATTAAACCCAATGATTCAATAACAAGCTAATACAGTATGAACAACTGGGATTTGACCTACAAGGGAAACGTTAGCTTACTGTCAAAATATTGATCAATGTAATTCACCATGTTAACCAAATAAAACCTAAGACCATTTAACCTTCTTCAGAAATGCGTAAGAAGGGACTAGAGGGAGATAGCTCAATGGTTTTGAATACTTGCTGCCATGAGAACCACATGGCTGCTCATAGCTCCAGGGAATCTGAATCCCTCTTCTGGCCTCTTCAGCTTCCACCACACACAGTCTACACATACCCACAAAAATGAAATAAATAAAATGGAAATTTAGATGCAGAAAAGGAGTCTGACAATCCACCATTAGTCTGGATTAAAAACTCAATCAACTTACAGCATAGAGGAAGAGCTGAAACTGTTATGGGCGTCTCAGCACACTTGTAGCAGCCTTAGAAGAGACCGGCTTCCCTTACAATCAGGAAATTAATGAAAGTGGAACTAGACAGCGGCATGCAGCACTCGTTAGCAGCAGGAGCACGGGTCTCTGCGGGACTGTGGTATAGAGCTGTGGTCTCAAGCTCCTACATGCCGTTTATTTGTAGGGTAAAAACTGACAATTCTAAAATTCCTCTAAAAAGCACTCACTTTAAAGCCAATGGAGTGGGGTAGCTTGGTATTGGCATTAAAAAATGAGATAGATGAAATAGATCAGTTGGGTTTCCAGACATGGAGGACTGTAACTGTTTTACGCACAGAGTTAAAGGCTGCAGAGAGAGAATGGCGTATCTTTACAAGTTGTACTGGAACACTGAACATCCACACACCAAACAGTGAACAAATCCTATTCTCACAGCATAAGCAAACACTGAACTCAAAAAAGCCATAGACTCAAACTTAAACAGAAAACCATCCCGAATCTATTCAACTTTTAGAGAAAAAAAATAGAATGAAAAATCTTTTTGATCCAAGATTAGGAATAGAAACTAAGAAAATAGCATATTAGACTTCACTAAAGTTGAGAATTATTATAAAATATGCACAGTGAGCAAAAGTGCCCTAGTGTGGTGCCCAGAGTTCAGTTCCTGTAAAGAGGTAAAGTCTGTAAAGAGGAAACTACTTCACAGACTTATCTTTTGACCTCCACATGCATGCTACATGCTGTGACATGCCTACCCACACATCATGCACGTGCTCTTGCATGGGCATAAACAAATTTAATAAAGAAAGAAAAACTAAAATTAAAAAGAAGACAGAGACAATGACAGAAGCTGCAAACTTGGAAAAAATATATAAATTTCAAGTCTTAAAGACCCTATATTCGAAATATAAGAAATTCCCATATGTTACTGGTAATGGGTGCTTTAATAAAAATTGACAGAGTTTGAACAGATATTTTGTAAAGGTGACCTAGAAATGTGGTCATATCTCATATGTGAACTTTTAATTATGCACCCGAGGAGACAACTTCATGGTGGTTAGGAATTATGCAAATTAAAACCCGAGTTAGATATCACTGTACAACCAGAGTGGCTAAGATTACAATACTGACCACAGCAAGTACGGATGAGAATGTGGGACAAAGGGAACTCGCCCCCGTACTGGTGAGGCAGATTGCATGGTTGGAACGCCCCAAAAACACACCGGGGAAATTGTATTCCGGCCTCAAGATCCCCTGCAAGCACTAAAACCACAATTCCACCCCAGGAGGTCTGGCTCCTGTCACAACAGCTTGAAAACTTCGTACCAGCTTTAAAAGGCTCCATCCACTCTAGACAAGATAGACCTCAGTGACCTGTTGAGAGTTGATCCTGATCCCTGTGGAGCCATCCTCACTGAGAACAGAAGGAAGAGCCCTTCTCAGCTACTCAGTAAACCGTCAATGATTTGTGCAGTGGGAAGTTGGTGATGGTCTTGTGATGGATGGAAGTTGAAGCCACACACATGCGCATACAGGGCTATATTAGAGGTCCCAAGCTAAGCACAAGTTCACCTCATGCCTGTTGGGCTACATAGACATTACTTTCCATTAGTTTCAGATTAGTCTGCGAGGCGCCTTTCCCATGTCTAACTTGGGGTTCTACTGGACCCAATAATGGCTCCTCCCAAATGATCTCTTGCCTTCTGGTGGCATCCACCATAGCCAGGGAGGGATAACTAAGCTGGTTGCATCAAGAGCTGACACACCTCAGGGTGTCTAGCTGCACGGCAGCTGGTGCAGCAAAGAAACAAGAGTTTCAGTGCTCCATCAAGGTGTGAGCTATAATACCACAGAGAAAGTGGTCACAAAGCCCCTGAGAATGACAGAAGCCTTGAGAATGTGAGAGAGGGCAGGAGAAGCTGAGCGTGAAGAAGAGAAACTGTAGAGAGCTGAAGGTAAGAGACAACGCTTTGTGACCACAGCAGCAATCTCCACAAGGGCCCAATAGCACTACCACGTTTGGAATGATCAAGGCTGGAAAGCTCCAATCCCACAAGCTGAGGGTTAGCTATATCCAGAGCAGAGAGCCTCTGCCCTGAGTCCTGGGAGCCACTGGATTTGAGTGGCGGAGTGATATGTTGCTTGCCATCGAGGCTTAAAGCAGTAAGTCTCTGGGCTGAGAAGCCCATTTTTAGAGGCTTTAGGGCTTTCAGAAGCACCTTGTGGCCTTCGTGTAATTTCTATCCAGATAAGAGAGGCGAACTCCTGTCATTGGTGACCCTTGTGAGTAAGTACGCTAGTGCAGCCACTTAGGACAACAGTTCGGAAGCTTTCCCAAAACCTAAAGCTATATGTGCCGCATGACCCAGTGTCCTAATCCTAAACACTTAGCCGAGAGAAGTTCCGAGGACTTAGAAATATTTACAATGGTATTAATTTTAATAATCCCAAACTGAAGACAGTGCATATTCAATATCTGAGTTGTAAAAAATGAACAAACAAAAATCACAGCAATGCAGTTATTTGGAAACCTCTCATTTGTGAGAAAGGAGTGTACCTTTGATGTCTTCTTCAACACAGACGAGTCTCAGTTCTTTCTTCTTAGGTCTCTATTTCCATCTATGATAGTAAATTCTATGTTAAATACTGTCCTATAAAAATAAGGATAAATAAAGGCTGAGGTGCACCTTTAAGGTGCTTGTTAGTGTTGAAAATGGACGAATAGCAAGCCATAAAGTAACTGCAATATTTTATTTTGCTATCTATTTTATTTTTACATCCCAACTGAAGTTGCCCCTCCCTCCTCTCCTCAGAGTCCCTCCCATCCCTTCCCGTTACCCCCCCCAATCCACTTTTCTGTTTTTCTCCAGAAAGGGGAAGGCCTCCCATGGATATCAAACAAATATAGCATGCCAAGTTGCAATAAGACTAGGCACCACTGCTGTGGGATAATCCTTCAGTACACCATGAATATGTATTACTCTCATTGGTTAATAAGAAGCTGACAGGCCAGTAGCCAGGCAGAAAGTTATTTGGGAAAGCCAAACTGAGAATGATGGGGAGATGGAGGGTGGAGTCAGAGGAGTGGCCAGCCAGACTCAGGAGGAGCAGGGAATAAAGGTACTGCCATGTGGCAGAGCTTAAATAAAGAACATGGGTTAACTCAAAATATAAGAGCTAGTTAGAAATAAGCCTGAGCAATTATTATAAACCTCTGTGTGGTAATTTGGGAGGCAGCTACTGGTTACTTGGGAGCAAGCGGTCTGGACAGGAAAGCTCTGCCTACACACCTCTCATGGTAAGGCTGGATGAGGCAACCTAATATGAGGAAAATTGTCCCAAAATCAGGCAAAAGAGTCAGACAGCTCCTGTCACTATTGGGAATCCCACAAGAGGACCACACTACACATGTATGCAGAGGGCCTAAG
>LOEQ01000112.1:217513-230318 GCA_001685075.1 Bramus lutescens | reverse complement strand
TGCGGGAGCTGGGCTGGACGAAAAGCAGGGCCTGCTCCCCTTATCACTACAAGTCCTATACAGGCTCCCTGTCAGTTTAGTCTCTGTGAGTTGCTATGTGCCTGGGGTTAGTACATTCTGTGAGCTTTTTTGTGGTTTTATTGCTTTTCTGGCTCTGACAGTTTTTCCTTCCCTTCTTCTGCAGGGTTCCCCGATGTTTGTCTGTGGGTCTCTTTATCTGTCTCCATCAGTTGCTGGGTGAAGCCTCCCTGACGACAAATGGACTAGGTACCAATCCATGAGTATAGCAGAATATCATTAGGATATTGACATAAAAGCCAAATGAATTTTCAAAGAAAACTAATGTTACTGTTTGTTATAGCTTAATGGCATGGAGAACAAATCACAATATACAACAAACCCACGTGGAAGTTTATTGATGGGGTTAAAGAAGAGGTTGGGTGGTGGGCCAGGTGAGGGAAGACAGAACAGGTGAAGCGTGCTTCAAAAGGCGCCTTCTGTGCATGCATACAGAGCCTTATACATCCACGCAGCACATGGATGTAGGTTACATACGTATGGCCACAGGACCCTGAGCTGACTGAGTATTGGTCTGCATACTGACAAGCGCATCCTGCCAGGTGACGGGGGTGGGGCAGCATAATGCCGGAATGCTAGCTAGCACTGTTACTATTAAGGTCACTTCACACAAAGCTATAATTTTTGCTACTTTTGTTGTTGTTGTTTTGGTTTTCGAGACAGGGTTTCTCTGTGTAACAGCTCTGGCTGTCCTGGAACTCACTTTGTAAACCAGGATGGTCTCAGACTCACAGATATCCGCCTACCTCTGCCTCCTGAGGGTTGGAATTAAAGGCATGTGCCACCACTGCCCAGTGTTTTTTTGGGATACTCTTTAAACAGGCATATACCTCACCTTTCAATCGTGCCCAGTGTGCCCCGGGATACAGGATGCTGTTTATGTCTCCTTCCTGCAGGGTGAGAATACAAGTCTTTTGTTGTTGTTGTTCTGTTTATCCAAACCTGATGTAAAGGGAATCGGCTCTTAAGTCATCACATGTGGGGGTCTTCAGGTTTAAGAAATGCACCTGAACACAGCTGATCTTTTTCAGGTTGAGTGCTTGCCTCAACACATCCCCAGCAGTGGGGAAGAACACGTGGCTAACAGCATCTTAACTCCCCTCAATGTTTCTGTTTACTCCAGCCTTCCATGACCAGCAGCAGGGTAATTGTGTTAAGTTTGGGTAAAAGAGTTCTCATCACCCAGACCCCCCAGTGGGGCCTGGGAAGCTAGTTTCTCTAAACTGTGTCTGTTTTAGTACAGAGATACTCATGCTGAAATAAGAAGAAAGGAAATCGTTTTCATACTAAAAACCCAACTGGGCTTGGTTGGTGGAACACTCCTCATGTGCCCCTCACTATTCAGGAACAGGAGTAATCTTTACGATATGTGACATGATATATATGTATCTTATTTGTGATGTATATAAATGAAAATAAATTTTCTGTTTTCAAGCCTTTGGAGGTGATCATTTGCCATCTATTTGGAAGACGGTTGTCCCCGTTGTCCCTGAATACTTGAGAGCACCATTAGAATGTCATTGAACTCAGGGTGAAAACAAAGCATCCCAGAGTGATGTTCCCTGCATTTCCCCACGTTCCTGGGCGACTTCAGCTCTCCTTCTAAAAATACCCATGGAGTCATGTCCCCAGGACCAAAAGCAAATTCTAGTATCAAATACACACACACACACACACACACACACACACACACACTGTGGTTTAAGTATATTCAAACAGTTGTTGTCATTGTGTGTTATAACTCAGGTTTAATTGGAAGATGCTCTTTATTTTAACTGACAATGCTAGAATCTAATGGTTTGTAGGCAGATTTTTCAAGCATCCTTATGGAAGAGTGAAGGTGACCTGGGTAGGAAGATGATGAGTATTGGAGGGGAGTCGGGGGTAAATGGGGGAGAGGGGGTGGCAAAGATAAAGTCCTGGAGTTTCCTCCAGTGTTTAAGCACCGAGGCTCTGTTCTTATTAGATTCAAGTTTGAGCATTGAGTGTTTGACTTCATATGGCACATAAGCATTGTATATAAAAATCCCCCAAATTTCTCTTTGGCGTTGCCCTCCTCTGTGCTTCCCCACACCCACCTTTTCCCAACTGCTCTGGATCCCCTGAGGTTGCCCACCTATCATTAGGCCTTCTTGGTTTTTTCTGTTTGTTGGTTTGGCTTTTTCATGAACTGGGGTGTAAGGAGGAGATAAAAGACAGCTAGGAAAATAAGGTCAGGGTCCTTCTTCCTTCCTCCCTGGAGAATGTTCAGTTATTTATTTATTTTTATTGAACAGGAAATGTCTCAAGGAATTCAGCTCACCATGGCTTACACATTAAAAATGCAGCTTGTCACATGCTGAAATTCTGGAAATGGGGAGCTGCTAGCCATGTTTCACTGGACAAAGTAGGAATAGACATTGTCTCAGTGTCTCCAGGTGCTCTTTGACACTTACCTCAGCCATACAGACGGCTAACAAAATTACAGATCTCAAGTATATATTCAGGGCAGATCGAAACAACACGGGGAAGAAAGCATCAGTGTCTGGCCCTTGATTAGGAAAGCAATGCATCCTCTCAGTCTTCCTGTAGACTTTTCAATATTTCATTAGCTAGGACTTTATTATACGACTCTTCTGGATGCTTATGATGCTGGCAGTATCCATGCTTAGTTTTTGTAGCCTGTGAGAGTGTAAGAGAAGAAAAAAAGGATGTGGGAATGGCATTAGCTCAGTAAGCTAACAGTTTACCAGGAACAGTTGATCGGTGTCTCATTCCAAGGAGAAGCTTTCTAATGGAATATTTTCACTTTAGGGAACTTTATTAGGTTAGGGTTAATTACCATGGCCCTCGGTTTATAATATAGGTATGGCTGTCTCTTCTTTGACAACAGTCAGACTTTGGAAAGCATAAAAACCTCAGGGAACTAAGCCTCCTGGTCCAAGTATATTGAAAATATACTCTTTTATACCTCTATGTTTTTTTCCTGTTGGCCTGAACCTACAAAAAAAATCAGAAGAAAATTAATTCAAAGCCAGAGAAAAGAATGGTAGTCTCCAAATTAACCTGATGACTCTCCACCCCCATTGCTCCAAAGTAGATGTGTATTGAGATCATTCTTTTATAAGATCATTTCTTATCTGTAAAAGGAGTTCTGTTGAGCTAGATGACCAGTTTGTTCCTCAGATGTGTACCCAGAATTCACTAAAAGATACATCCCAAGGATTGGCAATCATACTAATAAAGTTCTTGCCTTCACAGATTCTATGTCCTATTGAGTAGAAACCAATAGTTAAAAAAAAAGGTGAAAAAATTCTTAATTAGTGATTGGTGTTAGACTGAGAAACACAATACAGAGAGGTGAGAGTAAACACCCAGGAGCTTACTTCAGATAGTGTGGTTCCAAAAGGCCTCTCTGAGAGGTGACATTTATGCTGCGACTTGGCAATTAACAAGCCACTTCCTGAATGGTGGGATGTAATTACTCCAGAAAGTAGGAGCTTTGGTGCAAAGACCCTAAGGCGATCAGGCTTGCTTCAGCTACACAAAGGAAGCAGACACAAACTTGCTTCAACCGTCACCAAGTCCTTCCCATTTCTGGAAGTGCACATCACTAATTCTATTGTACAGTATGATTCATACAAATTAAAATATCAAGAGCATACTGTCCTGAGATAACCCTGAATCTGTCTCTGCCACCACGGGCTTAATGGTTCTGAATGTGACCTAACTATGGAGTTCGAGAATGTGTTTGATCCTTGGAGGTGGGTACGGTGTAACTGATGGACTTCTATAGAGATTTCATTTCTGCTAGTCTTTCTCTCACAATCTTATCAACATCCTTGCTAATGATTGAGTGGTTGGTTTCCAGTACTCTAGACAAAATGAACTCTGTATGTCTTCTGTGTTTGTAGGACTCGTGGGCTTACTGCTCTCATGGTGTTTTGTGTGTCCTAAGCTGCCATCCTCAGTTAACACCCCAGTCATAATGAGAGAGGCATTAATACCTTGATGTGCTGTCTGCTGATATAAGGACCTGATGAAATGTGTCTCAGTATGCATCACAATAGGAAACTAAACAAATGACTTGCTTTTAAAATGAAATTAAATATTGCTTTAGAAACAAATGAAGCCCTTTCTAAATTTTTTCATTAAAATGAATTTTTGTCATAACAATATGATATACATGACATCTCTTTGGGGAAAACAAGCTGCAGCCTTTTTTTTTTTTTTAATCTGGATTGCCCTCCTCTGTCCTGCTACGTCCTGAAATCTGAGGCCTGGGTACCACGGGACGGGTAAAGCTGAGCATCATCTTTCATCTCTTTCATCTTCCTGACATCTGCTACAATGAGGTCAGCTACTTCATACTCCCGTCACTACATCTTTATTTCCATGACAGACTATGCCTTCAAACTAAGTCCTCCCTCCTCTTCTCCCTTTATTCCTCCCTCTTTATATTGGTTTTATTAGGTATTTAGTCAGAGCAATGAGAAAAGTAACTAATATAGACAGCATCCAAGAAAGGCCGAAGTGGTGGTAGTTGGTGAAGAAAATCTTCACTCTGGATCCAGAGGATCAGGACACCGAGGCTGAAGTTCCGTTGAAAGCCTTCAGGGCTGTGGGAAAGTGTGGTCACTAGTCGGTTATTTCTATGTCTAGAGTAGGATCCTGAGATGTCCGATGTGCGTCCTCAGTTTGATTTGACTTAGCATAGAGGACCATGACCCTTAAGTGCTCGCAAGGATTTACAATATTGGAATCAAGTTACAAAAGCTCAGCTTTCCTGAAGGAGCCCCAACAATGCAGCTATCTTTGGGTGGTCTCCTGGAAAGCTGTGCTTCCTTTATTGCACAAGGTGGAATGTGGCCACAGCTCTGCTCTCCGGTGATCGTCCTCTCCGTGCTGACCTTTGAGCACATCTTTAGATGAATACTGACGGCTTATATGGATTTATCTCCGAGATCTAATGCCACTCAAAAACGGAGATAGTGCAGTTGGGTTTAGATGATAACCCCATGCAGTGAGATCAAATCACTAGAACTAGAGATTTCTGAGCATGTACATTTTGGGGTAGAGCTGACTTCCTCTTCTGGTCAACACAGTGGAAGAGAGCTGGAAGTAGCCACAGCATATGCTCAGCTCTGTCTGTGTGTATGCCTTTGATTCCCCAACTTGTCCATTCTTAACACACCCAAGAACTTGCCAGAACACTTCTAATGCCGTGCCTATCTCGTAGATCTTGCCTATTTTGGGACAAACCAATGATTTTATCTATCACTGGGCTGCAGACTCTCGGTCTCATTAGGAGTATGAGGGAATGTCTGAGCAGGGAAGGAGGCTGGCTCTCTAGTTTGTGTTCTGTTTTAATCCAGGCAAAGCTTTGAACGCTCTGAGTTTTATGCTCTTCAGTCATCAGAAGACATAGTATTACGTCTCTTCTGAGCTTGGAGACACAGCATAGAGATCAAAATGAGATAATCTGTGGGTCAACACATTTGAAAAGTAGGTAAAGTCTTACCCAAACTCTCATATATAATAAAGTGTTTAGTCACCCTGCTTCACGAGGGCTTCCCGTGCTAAAAATTTAGGAACAGACATGCAATTGCTTGCTTTGTACGTTCATATTGAGGTAAATGGGAACAGACATGGAGCACATAAGGGTGCTTCTATAGTGCAAGAAGAGACTTAAAGATCTTGGGTGGAAATCTGAGTGCTGTATTGAATGCCTCATCTCCTTCAAGAAAGACAATAGAGAAAGGCTTGGTGCACTATTCCAGTTACTTGAGAGAGTTTCACAGTGGTACCTAAAGATTTTCTAGTTAAATCCAGCCAAGTGAAACAGGGCCACCATGGCAGAGAAAGTTGTCATTGTCTCCTGAATTTTAATTTTCTTTGTAGGGCTTCCATTGCTCTCAGCCTTGATGAACCCGAGTGAGCATACTTTGAAAACCCTAGCCTGGACACCAAAAGCAATGAGCAGGGCCTCCCTTATCTAGCCCATGTGCTATTCATTACTGCATGAACGGGCTCACTGGCTCTTTTATCTGACTTAGATGTTCTTCGGACTTCCAAAACATCTGGGCATCTTCTAATCAATGCTTGTTGCTCCATGCCCCAAATCTTTCGATAAGTTTTTGCCTGCAAGGCTATTCTGAAGGCAAGGCTGTCCCTCCTGTGATTTCAGGAAAGATTCCATGCGTTGCATGAACGAATGTCTGTGTATGATTTCAATGGAATGCTCATGTCTAATTTCTTCTTTGATTTCCTCTAGTTTCCTTTCTTGGCCCCTTCCCATAGCAGAGCCCTTACGTAGAACCTCACAAACAGGTGATTTACTAACACGGGAATGCTGTACTTTGTTGTCCTTGGAAACGGTGAGTAGTGATGTGATCTTTCAAGTCTAGCTCTACATTTTTCAATGTTGGGAACCTGTTCTCCCACTGTCAGCTGCCTCTAGAAGAACTTACTCCATAAGGGACTGATAGTGTCCTGAGCTGGCAGTTTGGGGGCACGTGGCACTGTTTTTGGCTAGGCCAGAAGCAATTGCTAACCATTCGTTATGTGAGCCTGGAGACATTCCCCTTTCTCTTTCTTAAAGCTGCAAAGCTGATTCCTGGGCCAATGTCTGCAATGAACCCAGGAAGGAAGGGGCCAAGCATAGAGCCCTGTGGTAGCATTGCTCTTCTCTGTGTAACCCGTTAGTGTTACACAGAACGACAGGAGGACTTGAAAGAGTGTTTCTCTTTTAGAGGGGTGGAAGCCCTCTTCTGAGCTCTGCTGAACACCGAACCTCTATCCATGTTTTTGCTCTTCTGCCATTTTTTTTTCTGGATTTTCGAGACAGAGTTACTCTGTATAGCTTGGAGCCTTTCATGAAACACACTCTGTAAACAAGGCTGGCCTTGAACCCACAGAGATCCGCCTGCCTCTGGGAGGACTTACGACCCTAATTTCCGCACGTGGACCACTGCCCGAGTTCTGCTTCCATTTTTAAGAGAAGGTTAGGATGAATATTAGAATACTGTAGCACTTCCCCAGAGGCAAAACTCTAAAAGATATCTTTTCTTCCTTCCCTCCCTCCCTCCCTTCCTCCCTTCTTCCTTCCTTCTTTCCTTCATCCCTCCTTCCCTCCCTTCCTCCCCCTCTTTCTATTTTCTTCCCCTGAGACAGGGTTTCTCTGTGTAGCCTGGCTTTCCTGGAACTTGCCAGGAAGACCTCCCAGAGATCCGCCTACCCCTGACTCTAGAGTGCTGAGATTAAGGGTGTGCACCACCACTACCCAGCCAGATAAATAGTTTTCAAGCCACAAGATTTTATTACTTTAATCCCAAATTTCTGTTTCTTTTGAAAGGATATTCACTGAACTTATTTTCTTAATGTTTTTAAAAATTGTCCTCTACCTAGTCTCTTTTTCTTTTTAATCTATAAAGGACTTCCCTCACACACTGTACCCATATGGCTTACATTAATTATAATACAGCAATGAGACCTGAATAGGCTGTTTCTATATCTGATTTCAATGATGGCCCAAGGCAACTGGATGCATAGTATTCAAGAACTAGATAGTCTACTTCCGCTTGGAAGAATACAGCAGGAGAAATATAGTCTATTGCTTTGTGTTTAAGAAGATTTTAGAAATTTAATAAATAAATGTTATACAGATGTGTATTTTAAATCTGAAGAGTAAATATTAAATCAATTATGATACCTACTACATATAAGTAATATGTAATTCTTCAATCTAGGTGAGTATTGGAAAGGCAGGGGCCTCTATATAATAGCAAATCTGTAATTCTGAATTCTGAGTAAGCTTAGGCAGCAAAGAAAGCTGGGGGTCTGCTTTCTGCCTTGCACTGTGTATTGGTACACTCAGAACGCGCTAAGGTGTTGGAAAACCTAGACTCTTGTGTTCCCATGTGCATCAGTTACTTTTCCGTCGCTTTGATAAAATGCCATGACTAGAAGCGAAGTAGGGAAATGAAGCATTTTGTTGGGGGTCAGGTTACTCTTTCAGAGAGGTACAGTTCACAACGGTGGGGAAGGCGCGGCAGCAGGAGCGTGAGGCTGGCCTGGCATGGTCGCACGTGGAAGCTGCATGGTCTCACTGCTTACACATACCCTGCCTCTGGAAGGAGAACAGGAAGTGGGGCCCCAAGACCCTGCTGAGTGACTCACTTTCTCTAGCAAAGTTCTGTCACCTAAGGATCCCACAACCTTCCCCAAAAGTGCCCTAGCTGGAAAGCAAGTGTGCAAATGCATGGCTCTATGGGGGACATTTCGTATTCAGACCTCAGCACCATGGGAATATGGAAAACAAGAAGACGGTCACCTGAATTATTCCAACAGCGTGTTCTGTGTGAATGTCGCCCAGGGAACTACTAGGCTGGTCTGACCATACTGAGTTCGTGGAATCAGGCAAGCTAGGGTACATTCCAGTAGCAATAGACTCTTTCTACCAGTTTCTCTGCTAAGGCAAGGGTTATTTTGTGTATGTGGAACTGTCATATCATTGATCACAGATAAATTTCTGCTTCATATCTAGACATCAGACTTATTTTGACCCCAGCAGGAAGATTGTTGTTTTAAAATGATCTCTCTATTCCTAAATATATAATATACTCTATGCTACCTAAAAGGAATGTGATTTTTTTTTATACAAAAAAGAAACGGAACACTGAAACATCATGAGACAAAGTGATTATCTATGGTCATGTGACTGTTAAGAGCAAGGCGTAGGTTCTGTGTATCATGATGGCTTACGTAAGGCCGGTTTGTATTAAGTTTCAGGTAAAAATCTTCTAGCCGTCTGCTCATGCTTCTGGATGTACTGTGTTACACAGAAGGGAGACTGATCATTCAATAAAGAGCAGGATTTATAATTCTTCCATGAGATGATCATTTGTCTGTAAGAATTTTACCGACTTCTCTAGCTTCCTCTCCTTCCAAATTCAGAAACTGTACCGCGCTGTCTCAACTTGCATGTTGGTACTGGGTTTCTAGTTGTGTGAATGAAATTGAACCAGAAATTATTATTACAGTCATGCTTCTTAATGTCTCATCCATTTCTTGTCTATTAATATATCGTAAAAAAAAACGCAATAGCTGTGGACCTAATGCAAGTCAGGCAGTCAACAGCCCTTAGGCTGAAGTTTTCTTTGTAGAAGTAGATAGCATTTTGTTATGTAATTTGGTTAGGAACAATACACCACAGATGAGAGGGATTGGTTTGCAGGATTTCCTTGAACACAAGCTGGCACCCAAGTAGCTGTGTGTCCTCTCTTCTCTCCCAGGCACTGGCTCAATGCAAAGGCAAGACTCTAGTTAAATTCAGTGGTTCACATGCAAAAAGGAGACATGGAAGTAGGGAAGGGACTTGTTGGTTCTGTGGTGTGATATTTTGATCCCATTCTGATGACCAATTTGCTTTGAGTTAGAGGGCAGAGCTAGATACTAGCTGACCAAAATTAACCATAAAGGTTTGGAGAACAGGACAGATAGGAGACAGGAAGAAGTAAGGTGGGAGGATAGAGGATCTCAGGCTTTTGGGATTGAGGAACAGAAGAGAGAGGCCACTTTCCCACTCCTCTGATTGTTCAGATTCTTACTCTCATATCTGACTCCTGAATTTTTATTGATAAAAAACAATTAGATAAATGCTTTAGGGTTCAGGGACAGGAGGGGACAAGAGTGGTGAATGGGGCTTGAAATGAGTAAAATTGATTGTACAAGTGTGTGAAACTGTCAGAAAAGTAAAAATAAAAAAATGGTTTCCCAGTTGATCGTGTGCAACATGTTAGTAACAACATTTTCATAATTATCCTTGCACTTTAATTAATTCTCTTACTTTTGCAAGCCATCATATTTAAAACTAGGAGGGATTTTAGTTATACTACGGTTGAAGTAACCAAAGCCTTTTTGTCAAACTCAGCCTTACCCCCAGCAGAATGTGTATATTTATCTTACATATGTATATTTATGCACGCACATATACATATGCATAGCAAAGGGAAATGGCGCCTTCTCTCTATGGGGCCGCACAGCTGTATTTTATCCTAGATACTGATCTTTGCAATCTGGGGTCCTTTTTCAGACTTTCTTGTCTTCCACAGCTTTCATTTTGACAAAAATCTTGGCTGACAGGTGACTATGTCCAGGTCAGTAATCTGTTTTGTTGGAAGAAATAAAATTGTTCTCTGGAGTTTGATTTCAGCAAATATTTTTCTTCGTGAAAGCAATAGCGTTAAAATGACAGTGGTCTAACCTGCCTTGTCGCTGGGATGCTTTCTTTGTTTGGAATGTGTAATCAGGCCTGAGTTACTTGGAGTTCTTGTCAAGGGTAGACAGGGTCATCAGCATGTTCCCACCACGCACACATGTGCAAAGAAACACAGCTTCTGTGTTATCTATGCCACAAGCTGCTTTTCCTTTAAGAACTCAAACTGTGATGGGCCTCAGGAAATGATTGTCAATTAAAAATAGCTCAACCAAAGCCCAATTCCTTTTGTTTAAATAGCCTCGCTACACTGGATTGCTGCGAGCTCTGCCTTTTTTGCGACCTTTCCTACAACATGGTGCTGGTGTGGAGATGGGTTTTGCTGTGAGCATTGAGGTAAGAGAGGACAAAGCCTGGCACCTTCTTGTTATAGAGAGGCTGGACTGTCGATGTGAACTGGACTGGAGGCTGTAGCCTCAGTTACTCGCAGTGGGGCTCTGTGTGCTCTGCATTCTACATTTGTATCCCCAGATCTCTGCATCTTCTATGATTCTTTGCACTTTTAGGACCCTTAAGACAGCAAAGGAAGGTTCTCTTTTCCCAAATGCTTGCCCTCTCAGACATTTATTCAAGCCTCTTGCTCTTATTACCTAAGTTGCACAACTCAGGGTCCACACCCACCAAGAGCATCTTTCTACCCTGATGCTCTTTTCTGGTACTTCTTTATGTCTCCACAGCTTCTCCACACATGGGGGGAGGCTTGAGTCTGAACCTTAAACAGCCACTTCCCCAACTCACTATTTGATTTGTATTTGATCGTCCCCAGCTGATGTCATAGTTAGGGTTTCTATTACTAGTGACCAAAAGCAACTTGAAAGTGTTTATTTCATCTTATAATTCCACATCTCAGTCTGTTATTGAAGGAAGTTTGGGCAGGAGGTCAAGGCAAAAACCAGAAGCAGGAACTAAAGCAGAGATTGTGGGGGGGGGTGGGGGTCATGCTTCTTAGCTTGCTCAGCTTGCTGTTTTAAAGCCCTCAGGACCACCAGACCAGGTTGGGCACCACCCACAGTGAACTGACCTGCCAAAATTAATCATTAATCGAGAAAATGCCCCAGAGATTTGCCTTTAGCTAGACAGATAGAGGCATATAGTCTCAATTGAGGTTTTCACTTGGCCTGATGACCTGAGCTTGTATCAAGTTGACAAAAAAGCCAAACAGCACAGTATGTTTATCAGTTTATTGTTGAGATCTTTTCTTGAAGATATTGAAAAACATTTCTTAACTCCAAAACAGACATTCAGACAGCTATACAACAGCGCTTGTCTTAGTAAGCTCTCTTTCATGTAGTACAGTCATTTGTTCAGCTCCCCCAGTCAAGGAATAAGTGCCAGCGCCTCAGGCTCCATTGCTTGTGTCCTTCAAAGCATCCATGACACAAAGGCCATATTTTCTCTTTAGTACCAACTCCGGTTTGCCTGCTGTAGCACTTGACCTGGGTACCATAAATCTAGAGCTATGTTGTATTGTCTGATTTTGTTCAACATTTTGTTTGGACGCTTGCTGCATCTTGTAACTCATAGCTTGTCTTCCATCTACTTCATTGCTGGGCAAAGGTGTTCTGGTTGGGGCTCTTCCTCACGGTGCTGCCACGTCCGTTATTGTATGTAGCTTTTGGTGAGTGCAATACCTATGCATACGGATTTGAAAGACAGGAAATGTTTGTGCTAGAAATGTAAATTTTAAGTCTGTCATTGGACTGCAGGAGGTTGAACAGGTAGGGAGAGAGAGGAAAAAACTAAAGATATGAGATAAAGTCACTGACAGTGTTTGACAGTGAAGCCTTTGAGATGATAGTTATCTATAGATAGAATTAAATTTTTTATTACATTTTAAATTATCTACTATATGTGTGTGCCATGGCTAGGGTGGGTATGGCTCATAGCACATTGTGGAGAGGACAGCTTGTATAAGTTGGCTCTCTTCTTCTACCATGTGGGTCCCTTAGATTGATCTCAGGTTGGCAGGCTTGGAACCAAGTGCCTTTACCTGCTGATCCATCTCACCACGCCTGTTGTGGTTTGAATATAATTGGCCTCCACAAACTCATAGGGAGTGGCACTATTGGGAGATGTGGCTTTGTTGGAGTAGGTATGGCCTTGTTAGAGGAGGTGTGTCACTGTAGGGTTGGCTTTGAGGTCTCATATATTCTCAAGCCCACACCCCGTGTCTCAGTTCACTTCCTGTTGCCTGTGGGTCAAGGTGTAGGACTCTCAGCTCCTTCTCCAGCACCATGTCTGCCTGCATTCTTCCATGATAATGGACTAAACCTTTGAAACAGTAAACAACCCCAATTAAATGTTTTCCTTTATAAGAGTTGCCATGGTCATGGTTTCTCTTCACAGCAAGAGAAACCCTAAGACAATGTCCTGAATATAATTCTTTATTGCATTTAAGCTGCCCTATGATTAGGGGGCTTTTGAAGGTTCTTTGAAGTTATAGTTTCTGTTCTAATTAGTGGCTTATTTTGT